>JBBPFJ010001154.1:0-22696 GCA_037975025.1 Excoecaria agallocha
AGCATTCCATGTGAGATATAGTCACACTGAACATGTTGTGTACTTGAAAACTACAAAATTCTCTGTGTGTTATGTACGAGCCATAAGATGCTTTATCTTTTATTGCAGGCTCATGTGCTTTTGCATTTCATACATTCATCAAAAAATAACCACTCTTCATCAAGGAAGCAACAAGAATATGGCAATTCAAACTATATTCTCTCATCAAATCATATTGAGGCTCATATTGCTGAGTCATGCAAAATGGTTTCAGCTTTGTATGGTCCTTTCAAAAGTAAAGCTGCAGAACAGGCAAGTGGACGTTAATATTCTTATTTACCTTCCTACCATATGTAGGTGAATCATTCTGTTGTAGATATTAAATATCTTCTTTAAGCATTTAGTGGATTGGGATCTTACATGCTAATCTACAAATTGAAAATTGCATCCTTTTCAAAAGAAAAGAGAAATCTCTTATTATATTTAATGCCCTTCCAACTATATCCACCAGATAAAGAAGAGAGGCTTTTTTAATTCCTCCGCCTAATAAAATGATTCACTAATGCCCTCGAGTAATTCAAATGCTAATGCTTCTGACACCTAGACTATATTTGTGCCTTCAAATGCCTAAAGTATTTCTTTAATACAAAATTTATGTGCTTGAACTGGGGAGAACATTAGTTATTGACTTTAAATGTCAACTTTTTATTGTCGTTGGCATTTTCAAGGTGCATATGGTCATGAGAAAGAAGGGAAACCTGTATTGTTGTTGTGCATAGCAAGTTCAATCACAGCTAATGATAGCATATATATTGCATTATTGATCGAGTTGTACATTAATCCTATTTACGATCATGTAGGGTTGGAGGATGTCAGATTCACTCCTCAATCCTGGACGAGCCAGACTTGTATTGCAATGTTAAGTTCGAACCTTGCTGTTGATAATTCTCTTTGCCCATGACCGTGAGTTTGACCCGTCCACTGCTGAAATTGCATCCAATACTCTGGACATGTCAATCATCTATCCTTGGAAATATATACAGTATCATAAAGAAGCTGAGGATAAACAAATAGGACCATGGGCTTATTAAGACGGTCAGGTCTCTCAGTCAAGCACCCAAGTTCCTTTTGCAGTTCACAATTTCTGCTCCTTCAGATGCACTTGGAGGCACGGGAGATGCCAGCTTTGAGTTGGAGGAAGGAGCTATTAGTATGGCATAGCCTGGAATTGCCTTTTGTAATAATGCAGATGTATATGCATTTTTGTTTCCCATTTTAATGGGTTTCTTGTTTTATTTGCTCTCCCTCTCTTTCTCTGAGCCCACTTTCAATCTTAATGCTGGCAGTATTTGTATAGGGTACCCCTGAATTGCCTTTCAATATCCCTATGAAATTTTCAGATCATTATTTTTTAGTGGACAACTAAGTAGGAAAAATGCCGACTGCAATCTGTGCCCAACGATCTACACCGAACTATTTCCACCAAAATTACATGTTGCTTGTTTTCTGCTGCAACTATATAATCACGTCAACTTCTTTGTTTTCAGGGATGCGTCTCTTTGCCTGGTTGCCCCAAATACTCACGCACACTGACACAGAGGTACCCAATTACATTTAACGATTTGGAGTTTTCTGCTATTTTGGTTGCGCTGGTAATGAATTGAATTGAAAGGGTTGGTGGTGTAAAAGCATTTTAGTAATCAGAGAAGGGGATAGGTGGGCTCCATCTACACACAACATGATCCATTTGTACAGCTACACAGCCTATAAATAAATTATGGTCGGACAATACACTAGTCTATACAATAATATCCTGCAGAATTGGCTTCCATTCAACTAATCTTTTACACTGATTGATATATAAGTGGGCAGGGATGTCATCTCCATGGCAGCAAGCTAAATTAAATGTCCTCAGAAGATCTTGGTTCCATAATTTATTAGCCCCATTAAATGCGGCATCATAAATTCACAATATACACATTCTTACTATTAGTATTTTTTTTGTTTAAATTAAATCCGCAAAAGTTCTTACTTAACGCCTCTCAAATATCGGGTTAATTTCATCGACGATTATCAAAGTTTAGCGATTGTAACGATATAATTACTTAACTTTAATTTGTAATAAAAAAAATTATCCAAATTTTATTTTGTAACTTAGAAGTCAGTTTGACCAAAAAAATTAAAATTCGATATTGGAGCATGAAAAACATGCAAAAAAATAATACAACTTAGTTAAATGGAGCACATCATCAGCTGACTAAATGGCTACGTGACACAAATAAAAAGAATTACCTATAATTAAATTCATTTCACTGTTTCTCTCTCTTCTCACATCCTCTCTCTCTTCTTGCTCAACGCCTCTCAAATATCTTCCTTTAAAAATAAAATACGATGTCTTTTTGTGTGGTAAAATAATAATAATTTACAGTTTATTTCATATTTTATGGAGCAAAAATTAATTTTCATATATTTCATTGTATGGTTACTTTGGTTTCACGAATGTATATATGTGTGGATGTGCTCTTTTGAAATCCTATAATCCTTCTTCGTATTTAGTATTTTTACTTTTTGATCATTAAATTAATTAATAATACCATTAGAAATATGATTTGATGGTCAAAAATTGAAAAATACAGCGTGTGTATATATATATGTATATAACACTATGCATTAATGCCCAAATTTATTAGCCAATAAATCTACAGATTGAATTGAACAAACCCTTTTTTGGAATATCGAAATAGAAGATAATCAGAAGTCACAAATAGAAATTAAGAAGAAAAAAAAAAGGGTAAGGATGAGCTGGGAAAATGAAGAGGTCCCCCCTGGTGTTGGTCCTCAGGCATGCAGACGGTAGCTGAAAACATCATTGAAGATATTTAAGATGTGTAATTTATTTATATTTAACAAATGGATTATCAATTTTAGAAGAGATAGAGAGTTATAGAGTACCATATGTTCTGTGTTGTTCTTTTCATCATACCATCCCGTCTCTTAAAGTTGATTGCAACAATATTTATAACCATACTATTTCCCCAAACTAAATTTAGTTAATTGATTCAATTTTGTCTTCATCTATTCCTTCTAGTAACCAAGTGGATCAACTTGTTTAAGTCTATATGTACACTTGTGCCATGGGGAATTTATTTTCACTGTACAATTTCATTTTATACTGGGAAATTGACTTAGTTTTATATATATTATCACTCATTTTAGGGTACAAAATTATTACTAATTGGCTTTAAAATTAGAACAATCAAAAGGGATAGGGTCGGATTAGTTTTGAATAACTGTTTTCACGTTGGATCACTTTTGGATTCAAAGTTGAATCGAATTTTGGGTTAAATTCACTTTTTCAACATAGTTAAATTTTTAAATTATCGAATCAACTTTTAATCTTATATTTTTTAAAATGTCAATAAATTTCAACTACTTTTAAATTGTAATAATAATACATGCAGATTCTAAAAATTTACTAAAAACTATTATGAAAATATATTATAAGAAAAACTCAAATATAACACCATTTTATATTAACTAATTTGTTAAATAAAACAAAATAATAATAATGACTCATTATATATATAGGCATATGCATGTGAGCAAGTATGTATGTATATGCTTGCATGCATTATGTATGTACACTCACCTACAAGCATGTATGTATACATTACATGCATTTATATCCGTATATACATACATCCATATATGTAAATGGCATCGGTGTATAAAATTTGACGATTGTTCAGTTTTGGAAAAAATGAAAAAAGAGAAATCGTATAATTTGTGGCAATACAAATTCTTTATATATAAATAAAATGACACAAAATAAGTAAAGTTGAATTTTTTTTTAAAAGTTTAATTGATACCCGAAATTGAAAAAATTAAAAATAAAATTTTAAAAATCAGTTTTGAATCGATCCATTTGAGTTACAGGTCATGTTTTACCTTTAATTTTTTGAATCGGATTATATATATATATATATTTTGTCAGATTGGAGTCAATTTTTCGAATAAATTTGAATTAAGGCGAAAATTTGACAAGTTTATTTAAAGTACACTATTCAATATGCCCATAAATATTTTTTTTTTCTTCATAGAAGTAAATGTTTTGGTTTTGCCATTGCTGGTTTTCAGTGGAATATAACTTGTTTTTTTCTTTAAGCTATTGAGAAACTACAATGCAAAATCATCCATGTTAGTCCTATATAGTTTTTGCATTTGAAGTTTAGGGGAGATTCAACTGATAAAAATAATTATAATCATACCCAAATTATGCCATATGCTTCTGAATTTCAAGACATTTTTTAGAACTCTAACAACTCAACATCAATTTTTTATTCTATTTTCAAATAATTCTCTCAAATCAAATTATAACTGCAAAAATACTCTTAAATAAAATTTGCACACTGCCTTTTTTTTTCCACATAATCAATTTTTAATCACACAAATAATTCTAACCTTAAACCGATAAGATTTGGATGTATATCTTTTTTTTATTCATAATCTCCAAGTCTTTTTATTTTTTAATTTTTTATGACCTTCCTCGTATTTGATCCGACTTCTTTAAATTTACATGATCAATTAATTCATGATCAATTAATCTCCTTTTTCAATTGCGTATGCTTTATGTATGGGATAAGATTGAATTTAATATCTCAGGGAATTCGAGCTTCTTATTACTCCAATGAATAAGCATATGTTTTTTCTTTTTTTCTTTTTTTTTCCCTTTAAACAATAGAATACTAAACATTATCATAATCATAATAACAACATAGATAACTCCAACACATTTTCTCTTCTCAGTTAACAAATCCAACTCTCACGAAAAAATCCTATAGCTCTGCGATACTTAGTACAAATTTAATTTTGTCTACGTATGTATATATATATAGAGAGAGAGAGAGAGAGAGGAGAAAATTAGTTCCTTGGTTTCTCAAAATCATTTAACATATTCTGTTAGGAGTGTAAAATATAAATAAATAAAGCACACCCAAAAGAATAACACATGCATGCATATATATATATATATATATATAAACTAAGAAAACTGGGAATTAGAACAATAGTAGTGTCATCAATTGACTAAAATTGTGAAAACACGAAGAAGACTAACTCAGTGTTGAGATCCATCCATTTCTATAAATCAAAATGGACTAAACAAAAACATAATAATCACCCCATAATTAATTACCAACAAACTCAATTTGCCTAAACTAAATTACACCATCAATATTATTTTAAAGTATTAAGAGAAATCAAAGAAACATGCACAAGACAAAGGATAATATATAGAGTAAAAAATATTGTAAAGAAAAAAAATACTCGAACAAGTAGTAGCTAGGGCTAATAAACCACAAACTAAAAGAGAGAATAAATGAAGAAAGAGAGCATAATTATAGTTAATTAAATCTCATCTTAAATATGATTAAGTAGTAGTAGAAGTAGTAGGAGGAGGAGGAGGAAGAGGAGGGTTCTTCTTGGCTAAATTATGCTTGTTGTTATGCATCCAAACCTTAAGAACTCTTCTTTTGACTCCAGTTTCTTGGCAGAATTGTTGCACCACAGACTCTTCTTGTTTCTGAATTTTCCATCCAACTTTCTCAGCAAAGTTAAGCATTTTCTCCTTTTGTTCTTGAGTGAACTTTGTTCTAAATCTTTTCTTCACAAGATGATGATGAGTGGGCCTAGCCATAACTACCCCACCACCATCTTCTTGTTCATCAGATTCTGAAGGGAGAGAAGGCAAGTTGTAGGACATTATCATCCCATGGTGGGGTGCTCCTGCTGGTCTTGAGGAAACAGCTGTAGGGTACCCTAAAGCTTCAGGCCCTAAAATGCTCTTATGGTGACCTAAAATGAGTTTTCTTGATCTGTTGAAATGTGGGAAATTATAATCACATGAGTTTGGTTCACCTTCTATTTCTTTTCTGTGGAAGTTTCTATGGCAATTGCAAGCTGAGCATGTTAGTGCTTCAATGCTACCTTCTTCACCACTTGGCATAAATTCTCCACACCCATCTGTGGCATTTCCTCCCATGGAAGCTGCATGGTTCTTTAAGCATTCTCTGTATCTCACCATTTTCTTGAATGGATGATGGTGATGGTCATGATCTGTGGTTATGGAGGATGTGCCGTTGTTATTGGTAGGGATTTGGGGAGCTGAATTAGAAGGGATGATGGGATGATCATGATGGATCATGTGTCCATGGCCATGTCCACCACCATAAGTACTGTTTATTGGAAGAGGGATTTCTCCTTCATGACCTGAAAGTTCCATTTTTAATTTATTTTGGTTTTGTGTCTTTCTGTTTGGAGACCAAAAGAGAGAACAAGACAGAGAAAAATTAGAAGAAACTTAAATGATTAGAACTAAAAGTTTCTTATAATCCTAAAATTGATTTTCTTTTTTGTCATTTGTCAACTCTTTGGGAGACTGTTAACTATTTATGAATCTTGACATGAAAATTTCTTTTCTTTAAAAAAAAAAAAAAATCCTTTCTTGAAAACCCTTAAAAAAGATTGGGAAAATTGCGACACTACTGTTCAAGGCAATCGATGAGAAAATGGGAAATTTTTTAGATCAAAAGCTGAAAGGAAAAGAAAAGAAAAAAGGGTAATCAAAAACCTCAGACCTTGAACAACATCTATCTCGCAATCTTTATAAAATTCAAAGGTCAACTAACAAGGAAAAAGAAAGAAGAAGCAAAATTCAAGAATACTGTAGATAGAAGCTGGCAACGAGAGCACACCAATATAAGCAAAACAACAACTCCCTCTCTCCGCACATTTCTATTCTCTTGAAAGTGAGAGAGAGAGTCAACACTGAAACAAGAAAATGATAGAAGAAGGGAGAGTAGAGTATGGCTAGTTCTCTAAAAATGGAAAATGGATTAAAGGCTATGAAGAAGAAATCAAGAACTCAAGAAATCCCACTTCTTGTTAATTCTCCTTAATAATCAATCTTGAAGGGTTTCTAATTTTGTTTTTGCAAAGGAGGAAGAGAAACAAAGAAGGAATTTGAATGAGAGAGAGAGAGAAAATAAGAGAGAGAGAGTTTTGCAGGTAGTTTTGGGTAGTGAAGCAGTACTTAACAAGGAGCTTATGCTTATAGTAGGGTTCAAACTCAAGAAAATAAAAAATAAAAAGATAAAAGAAAATTTATTTTCTTAGGAAAAAGAAGAGAGAGAGAGAGAGAGAGAGAGAGAGAGGGGAATAGAGTGAATTTTAGTGAAGGAGATTAAAGGTGGGGTGTGATTGCTTTGCTTGCACTATCAGGCATCAAGTGTTTACGCCATTTGCAGAGCAGTGTGTCAGAGAGAGTGGAGAGCCATATAGAGAGAGAGAGAGAGAGAGAGGGAGAGAGTGCCAAAAAGAATTTTTACCACTAATATATTCAATTTAATTGATTTCTTCTCAAATTTTTATGTCAATTAAGTGTTGAAATATTTAATAACTACTAATTACAAAATTATAGATGTTACTGTATTTACAAAACATTGGAACAAAAATTTTGAGACTTGCATAAGTGAATTCAATAAATTTTGCATATTAAATCATTATCTAAAAAAAATTATATTTTTTTAAATAATATATGGTTAGATATTTTTATACTTTTTCGTTCAATACATACATTAAGAAAATTAGTTAGTTTATTTTAATAACAAAATTTTGCCAATATTTTTTTCTAATATATTCTCAATTAATATGTATTTTTTCATTAATTTATATTATATTAACCAAAATAATTGTTTCTTTTATTTAAAAATTGTGAGAATAAAAAAAAAGAAGAAATTATGGTTCACATATATTTAAGATAAATGTGTTTTTACACATTATTTCACTGGAATGGAGTAAATAAAACAGATTTAGATAAGAAATTAATGATCTGATATTAATGGTGATATATGGAAGTAGAATTAATTGTTCCATGTTATCTTGTTTGTTTGGAGTGTGTGAGAATGCACTTATTTCACTAATTTAATTATCAACAACATCATTTATTTGGAGTAGAGAAGGGGCCATGGAATTCATGTGAATTGTCTCTATTAAATTACATTTTATTTCACTCAAAATGTTCTTGAATCAAACCTCAAAATTACCCAATATTCTTCCCCTTTTTTTTACATTTAAAGTGATCTATAAAAATTCTTTTCCAGTATATATATATATATAATTCTTATTTAGATGAGATTTATGAATTAAATCAATAAGGCTTTGCCATGCATGAAAAAAGAATATTTTGTATATATAACAAAGGGCTATTGATTTAATTCACTAATAGTAATTTTGTATCGATTAAAAGAAAGGAAGAAAGTTATAATTAGTTCTTTGGCTGGGAATAGAAAGCTAAATTAGTGCATTTTGCTTCAGAGTACAGACTTACCGTTGATGGAAACAGTAATTAAGTTTTCTACGCGTAAATATAAATATATTGTATTTTGTGATCAAAAGGACTCGATATGACAACGATGTTCCCTTGGAAATACAGTGGATAATTGCATTTCGTTCAGACTTACCACATGGAACTTTGAAGAGAGAGAGAGAGGGAGAGTTATACAACTAAATAAAACTAATTAAGTCAAAGTTAATTAAATGATTAATTACTTTTAGTCCTCCAACTAAATTTGTTTGAAATCCCTATAAATCAACGAATACTGTTTCATTCAAATCATATGACGTGGCATCACGTTAGCATCACAAGTATCATGTTTGCCACGTTAACGTACACGTGAATAGAAAATAATGTTTGAAATCGTCACGTATCATGTTGACATAATATCACGTTGAATGCCATATACATATGTTGTAATGATCGAATATACTAGCTGAATTTTTTGACGTTTCTTTTACTGAAAATCAGTTAAAGTAATTTTATTATATATATTTACAAATTTTAATAATTTTTATAATTTTTTTTATTATTGTTATAAAATTAACTATAAATTTAATGATCGTGAGTGAAATTAACTCACCATATTGCATTTCGAGTATAGGTTCTTATATCACTTAAACCATAAGTTAATTAGATGGGAGATCAGCAGTAGTGGGGTTCTTAATTAAGTGGTATCTTTGTGATCAAGAACTCGTTTAAAAAGCAAGATTCCAAGTAACAGATGTAAGAATTTCATAGAATTGGTATATATTAATCGGAAATTAAAATAAAAAATATATAAAATAAATAAAAAGAAAAGGAGTAATTGATTGTAAAATTTGTAGCTTAGTAAAAAAAAAAAAATGCTTTAATTGTCCATAGAACTTTATTCTTCATTATCCATGCCTTTATTCCACACTCTTCGCCCCATTTATAAACTTTATCTTTCTTTAGTTTTTTGTTTTTATCTTTTTTGTCCCTTCTTCTCTTAATTCTTCTACTCACGCTTTTTCCTTTCCTGCTTTTCTTTCTTTTTTTTTTTTTAAATTGGTGTAATATTATCTGAAATTTATTTATTTCATTAATTCGGATTGAATAAATTTATGAATAAAGATAAAATATTCCTTCCTATTATTTGAAGATGTTTTATAATAAAAATTCAAAAACTGAGACATCTGATTAAGAGAGAGTAACAATTTTTTTCCTTTAAGAAATTGTTCCCTTTTTTCTTAGAAAAGAAAAAGAAAAAAAAAACCATGAAACCTATATTTATGACATGCAATATTAACAATAATTTTCATTATTATTTTTAAGTTAGGAGACTGTTTTGGGGTGCATGTTCTACTTTTTAAATCCAATTCATTAAATTCGATTTTTGAAATTAAAGTCTAAATACTGTATATTAACAATCGGTTAATTATAGACCACTGGTTAATCGTTAAAAAAATTAAATATAAATTTTATATAAAAAGCTTCAATCTAGCTATTAAAGTAAAATATAAAATTTTCAAGTTTTAAATATAAAATAAAAAAGTATTTAAATTTAATAATAATACACTAAAATAAAGTTGCATAAATATTAATTTATCGGTTATTTACTTTTTAATATTAGATAAAATATGGATACATGTGAAAATTACTCTTATTTTCATATATATGCATAAAGTTATATATAAATCGATTAACTTTTCACCAACCAATTAGTTAAATACTTATATTTAAAATTTAAATCTATTAATCATAATTTTAAAAATTGAAATTTACTTATGTATCAAATTTAACATATTAACCTTTAAAATTGGTTTGAATTTAATTTTTTAAATAATTTAACAAATTTTCGAATTTTTTTTGTCTAGTACACTGCTGATTAAGCCGTTAACTTCTACCTTATAATCCCGAGGATAAGTTTAATATCCTTAAGCTAAATCTATTGGAGTATTAAACTCACACAATGTAGTGTTTGACAAATATTTTAATTAAAATAATTTAAAAGGTGAAAACACTGTAGTTGCATAAAAAATGGCTCTTTCTTTCTTTTTTTTAATTTACTTTATTGTGTGAGGATATCTTACAAAAAAAATCATCCTAATTCAGCAAACCGTGCATTTTTTTTAATAAGAAATTTAACTAAATAAAGCACAAAAACATCAAAATATATAAACCTTATTACTTAAGAATTTCACATCTGTAATAAATCCTTCAAAAATGTTTGATTAGCAGAAAACAAAAATTAAATTCAAGTGCAGAAATTGGTTAATTTTAATTATGATAAATTAGGGTCCCCAAGAATAAACGGTGTTGATGACAGCACCTTATCACAATTTTCAAGATGTTCAGAGACAAAAATATTTTGGTTTGAGAGAGAGAGAAAAATACATATCCATCAATCTTAATCACTGCCAGCCCAAATCACTCCTGATACAATAATAATATAATTAATTTTCACGTATAGTAATTAATTAACGAAACCATACACTGTCATGTCTATTTTTTCAAGGAAAAAAAAGTACAAGAATTTGTATTTATTCTGCCATGATTATAATATATGCTTTTGGATGTGAAAAAATCTAATATCACCAAACAAAATCTGAATTTTAGGTGTGAATGACATTTTGTATGTGAAGTAGATGGCAAATGATTTCATTTCCTTCTCTTGGATTGCTTGGAATTTTATTTTATTTTTTATAAAAGGGTTGGAGAAATGCTGGAGATTATTGATGCCAAATGATACTGTAACATGTTATTCGCATTCAAAGCTGACACAAATCTGCATGTTAATATAATGAATTTCATAAAATGGGTCCAAAATTATTCAACATAATCGAATCACCATCCTCCTTTTTCTCCATCAAATCCAATCCAATCATGTTTTAATCTATATATATATATATATATATATATATGTTTTTACTTATTATTCTAAATCTTGGATCAGATACATCTATTGTCACTCTAATTTTATTGTGGCTATATTTTTTTTATCTCGTAATAATAACTTTTTTTTAGGAAAAAATCTGATTTTGATAAATTGAAAAGATCAAATACAAAGAGGAAAAATATTTTAAAAACAGAATGGATTAAACAGACATGAAGCTCTAACTAACTTATAAACTTTTGCGTTATTTGATCGGTTAATCTAAACAATATCAACATCATTTCTATCCGATAAGAGGGTCTTACAGTAAAAAATAATAGAGCCAAAATCAGAAAAATTATCTAACAAGTTAATTAAAAGGCAAAGAAAGTTGATGTAAAATTTTTAAATATTTTAGTTAAAATCATTTTAACTAAAAAATAATGATGTAAAATTTTTCAAAACACGTCACGTGTAGTGTTACAAGTTGATGTATATTGCTACATTGGCATTATGTATTGAATTCATAATTTTTTAATCACAATAATTTTAATTTAATTAAATTTAATAACCGTAAATAAAAATAAACCATAAATGTTTATCTTTTTAATACATGCTTAAAATTCCTTCTCTATATGTATATATTTTATTTTCCCTTGCCTTGTAAGGGACATGGCAACATAAGAAACATACTGTCAATGTATATATCTCATATTGTAGGACCTAAGAAAATAATATCTTTTTTTTTAATTGAGCTTTATTTTGCAAATTTTAAAGTATTTGCAGAAAAAAAATGAAGGGTTTATGGTTTTATCCATTTCATACTTCTTAAATCAAATAACAAAGAACTAATTATTTTATTTTTTAGATTAATTTTTTTGATTGGCACTTTAAGATATGATTAATACATCATTAAGGATGGTGCTTTTTTTTTTTATTACAATTACCTGAGTTATAAAGAGCTGAACTTTTTGTCAATTTAAAAAGCATTCAATTTATTATTAATTATTAGTCAACTGGTTTCACATATTCTCAAAATAATCAAGAAAATTTTATTACTTTAAAAGATTCAAACTTTATATATAAAAATAATCCCACCACCAACAAATCTATGTATGCATATAGAAATGTGTAATTTTATTGGTGCTTTGTCTTATGAAACAAAGCTTCCTTAAAGATGCCAATCATTTAATATTTAAAAATCAAGAATTGGAATTTCACTTAGCCATGCTATGCTATGCCACTTCTCTTAAAGACAGCATTAATAATTACAATTATTTTTTTTTCCATTTTAGGGTACTATTGATGGAGTTTTGAGGTATTACCTTGTTCCCCATTCTTTAGTTGATAACAGAATTTGCTTACCCATTAGGAACCCTTTTTATCTTTTGTTTGAAAATTACTCAACAAAAATATGTCTTCTTTTTCACTAAATGACCACCACCACCAATATAGGTATCATTAATCCTTGCTAACTTCACACTCATGTTGGCATACTTTTTTTTCCTTTTCCCTTCTTTTTTTTCTTTAAAAAATATATTTAATTATTTTCTTTCTTACAAAAATAATTGTCCTTTATACTCATGCTGAAAATTCTGAACATTTGAAGTAAATTCCTTCTTAATTTTTAATATTTTTCTTCCACTTTAAATATTAATTACCTATGTGACCATAAAAGTATATGGATTAGACCTGTCGAAATTTAATCTAACTCATATCACTTTTATTTTTTTACCAAAACCCAATTAGACAGTGTTCTATTTATGACTCTATTCGCTTGAACCATCAAATAACCCAAGCCGACCCGACATGTGACTCATTTGAATTATGACTTGTTTGGATTATTTTATATATATTTATAAATTTCAACTTTTTATATAATGAAAATATAATTTTTTAAAAATTTATAAAAAATTGAATGAAAATCTATTGATTATTTTAACTGAATAATAGAAATAGTAAGTAGATTATATTTGACAACAGATAAAAAAGAAAAGTTTGACAATTGTTTTAAAACATATGGAATATATTATATCTCTTCTTATTATATGCTTCTTAGGTTTCTTGAGCTTCAAATGTTCAGAATTTATAGCAATGTCTTCTCTTTCACCGTTGGGATTCTAAATTAACCTGCAAACTCATCATTCTTTCTCATTTGCCACTCATGGGTTGCTTATAACATTATTTTCTATATTTTTTTCTTACTTTTAATAAGTATGCTATTAATTATATATCCAGCTATAATAAATATATAAATTAAGTCCTAAAATTTTAAATTTATATATAAAAAGATTATCCGATAATAAAGAGACATATAATTAGTTTTAACTATAACAAGATTAGAATAGCTAGGGTCCATATAAATTTAAATTCAACATTTATTTCTAGCAATGAATACTGTCTCTCTTCTGGCATAAAAGATTTAATTAGATAGAACATTCTATATCTTGATTTGGAGTGAAATGCATGGATGACAAGTGATATTATTTGAAAACAACAATTAATTGAATCTATTTGCATTCTGGAACGATAGTTTAGATGTGGTGATTGCAAGGCCAATACTTCAGAAAGATTTTCGATGGTTCGCATTAATTGTTTTCATGCGTCTAGTCAATTCACCATAAATACTAATTCATTACATAAATCAAATTCATGTACTCATGAACTTCTATGCTCCCAAATAAATTTCAAACATTATGATTTGCTTCCTCATGCAAACAACTACATTCCATAGCAATACAATAACAACCAAACTTTAATTCGTTACACACTAGATGAGATTGATTATACTAAATTTTTGTTCTAAATTTTTATGTTCGAACGTGCATCTATTTCATTTTTAAGTTCGAATATGATATTTTTCTATAACAGAATGAAATATAGACTAATATTTATTCGTATATAAAATGGAAATTAATTATGAGTCATATATTTGGAGTTAACAAGAAATTGACACAAAATAAAGTGAAAATGGAAGGGAATATTATCTTTTAAAATATGTTGTTGTTAGTGAGCTTGTGAATGATAGATTAGAAGTTGGTGGTGGGGTCATTAGAAAGAAGAGAGATGGGGATTGTGTAAAAGGAAAGGGATAATTAATTATAAATAAATATTTATTTTTTGTTTGTATAAATTTTATTTGTTTGGTTTGAATGTGATATTAAATGTTGGGGTTTGGTGCCCTTAAATGTGAGGGCTTTAAGTCTTAAAATTTTAAAAGTGGTGGGAATGTTCCCAACGGCTACCATTTGCTTTTTGTAATGTTTTGCAAAATTTTAAAAATAGAAAAAAACATTTTGAAGATTCTGTAATCACGTATAGGGACCCATAAACAGAAAAGAGTGACTAAGTCACTTGCATTATCACTCAAATATATACTTTATAAATCAAAGATTCTTATCTAACCTCTAAAATATAGAACATAACATTGCAATTATGTATCCTTAATTCAGAAAAATAAGAAATAACAACACTAATTAATTAGTATTATTTCCCAGGTTACTCCAGTTCGATATTGTCAAGAATTTCTGACTATTGCATGGTAATAGGTACATCTTCGAATTACCATTATATTAGTCTCTTAATAGTAATAGTTAAGTGGTTGTTTCTAAGGGGAATATTTAAGCCGCAGATGCTATTCATAATATATTGAAAAATTTTAAATTTAAATCTCCACCGTCTTTTCGCCTTTATAAAAAAAAAAAGTTAAATTGTTATTTTGTTGTTAACAATTGAATACATAACTTTCTTTTTTTCTTTTTAAAATGCTTTGTATACTCTACAAAAAATTTTAGAGGATGATTTGCATATTAGGTTTTTCTCTTGATTTGCTTGTGCTAATAACCAATAAGTTTACTTCGTTATAGCATATTATATTATGTCGGTGCTTTTATTTTATAAATTTATAAGATAGTAACGGTTGAAAATCTGATCACCCTTTAATTGACTAAATTCTACTATTTTCAGTTTCATAGTGTGTGTACAATTAAAAAAAATACAATAAAAAATTGTTAATTAATGTATACGGAAGTTTGAGTTTGTTTTTCGAACTTTTTTTACTCCTTATAATAAATTTTCTTTGTCAATATATTTTTGCCTGAAATAATAGATTCTTTTGGACTATTACTTTATTAATAATAAAATATGCATGTATTGAAATATAATCTCACTCTCTTTTTTATATTGAACATAAAAGTGAAATTTAAAATTGTTTTTTCACTTATTTTCTTAATTATAATCACAAAAATTTTGACCTGGCAGCTAGTAATCAATTAAAAATATACAAAATTTTGAATTCGATTTATATGTATCTTCCTCCAGTAAAAAAATAATGAAAATATAGAAGATAGAAGATTATTTTATTCATAATTTGAAAGCAATGCAAGTCAACTATATATATATATATATATATTGAAAAGATAAACTGCATGTTTAATTAAAAAATAAAAATGATATGTAGATGACAAGAGAATTTCTAGGGTTTTGAGAATTGACAAAGGATATAGAAGAGGGGACCATAGTATTTCAATTTTATTATATAATGCATACAGCTCAAGAACCAGAACCAGAGCGATCTCATTCTTTCCATTGATCCAGCAAAAGTTATAAAGAAAAACAAATTGATAATTTGATATGATGAAAAAGAGAATGTTTGCTTTAATATGTTCTCTTCTTTTCTTGAAATTTTGTTCTTAGTGTTTTACATCTTCTTTATTCTCTTCTCTGTTATCTCTCAATTGCTCTTGTTGAAAGGGAAATTAAAGCTAAAGCATATATTTTTTTAGGGCAGTCAACCTTTTCTTCTTTTTTTCTTTTATTAGTCCCAACTCCCAAGATCTTGTCCCCAACTTTTTTAGTTATATTTGAGTATTAGGCTGTTGCTAATGCACGATCTTTTTGCCCTATCTTATCCGTAATTTAATTTTATAAATTAAGTCAATAATATATTATTATATATAATTGATTTATTTAACGTATCATTCTACTATTACATTAATTAATGAATTTTTTACAAATTACTGTACAGGAAATTACTAGAGGTAAATTTTCATGCACAAAATGACAAAAAAAAAGTGAAATTCAATTTTTTTTTCTAGAATCACTTTAAGCTAAGCATATATATGCAATAGTTATATGGGCTTAATAAAAAAAAGTTAATAACAATGAATAAGTTTTAATTTTTGTAATGGAGGTTTTATCATAATAATAATTAAGTATCGTAAAATCTTAAATTTGAATTTTACTCAGATTTTTTATAAAAAAAAGAAATATGTATAATTTATTAGTGTCGATATTCTTACAATTTTAGGAGGCTGAACATAAAAAATTATGATTAACTAAATTATAATTAAAATTAAAATCAATTGATCAGTTAATCAATATAAATTAAATATTGATATTAATAAATTGATTAATAAATTATAGCTCTAATTCTAAACAGATAAATAGTGTAATGAAGCGAATAGTGGTAATTAGGACAGTGGATTTGCGCGATCCCATAAAGACACAGAAAGAGAGACTGAAAACGCATGCTTATTTATTTTTGACTTAAAAATCAAAACAACTCCGCATGAGGAAAAGAAACTGTAAGCATAAGCTTTTCTGTCTCTCTGCTGCAATCCAATCTTTTTATTTTGTTTTTAACTTTTTACCTAAACACGGTTTTTTTGGTGGGCCCCAAATTTAGCCCAATTAAATGTTTTAATATTACAAAGTTACGGAAGCGATTTATGTTGAAATTTGAGATGCAGTTTTGTTCACAAAGAAGAGGATATATGTGTATCTTATTCAAAGCAAACTCTTGGCTTAAATAAGCCTTACAAGAAGATAAAAAAAAAAAAATAAACAGTCCACGTTTTATGACTCCTAAAGACATGGTAAGTAGCTACATAAATAGTCAAACTCTAACTACTTGTCTCAAAAATAGGAATTATTAGTTAAATAAAATCTTGACAAATTCTAACCCAATAATTCCTCCACTAAACTGATTGCAGTAATGCATTCAGTTTACTTCTGGTACCATACATACTCCTAACAACTCATACAACTTTAAAAACACATCTAGCTTGAGTGGTTTTTTCATTATATCTGCAACTTGTTCTTGCGTGCCACAATGTTTCAGTGCAACTACTCCATCTTTAGTTAAATCACGCAAGAAATGAAACCTTACATCAATGTGTTTGCTGCGTCCATGCAGGACTGGATTCTTGGACAATTTAATAGTGGAACTGTTGTCACATAACACTATGGTACACTTGCTTTGAGAGTGATTAAGTTTCTCCAGAACTCTCCTCATCCACACCCCTTGACATACGCAGGAAGCGGCAGCCATAAATTCTGCTTCAGTAGTAGATAAAGTAACCACAGGCTGCTTTTTAGAGGACCATGACACAGCTCCTTCACTTAGTATAAATACATAACCAGAAGTACTTTTCCTGTCATCTGCATCTCCTGCATAATCACTATCTGTATATGCCATCAACTCACCATTGCCCTTTTTTCGATAAAAAAACTCCCAAATCCACAGTACCTTTCAAGTATCTTAACACTCTTTTTGCAGCTTGTAGATGCAACTCAGTTGGACTTGACATGAATCTGCTAATGAGACACACCACGTACATTAGATCAGGCCTGGTTGCAGTCAAATACATAAGACTTCCAATCAGTTGTTTGTACATTGTAGAATCCACCTTGACTCCTCCTTCATCTTTCATTAATTTAACACCAGGAACAATGGGATTCTTCACACTGTTACTCTGCTCCATCCTAAACCTCTTCAAGACTTCTTTTGCGTACTTCTTTTGACTAATATAAATGCCTTCAGAATTTTGTAAAACCTCCACACCCAGAAAATACTTCATCTTTCCCAAATCAGTCATATCAAATTCAAGTTTCATAGAATTTTTGAATTTGACAAACATACTTTCATCATTACCAGTAAAAATAAGGTCATCAACATATAAGTTTACATTCAAGATTTTACCTTCATCTTCTCTTTTGACGAACAAGGTGTGCTCACAGCTGCACTTCTCAAATCCTTCCTTGATAAAGTATGTTTCAATTCGGCTGTACCATGCACGAGGTGTGGTGTGCTCACAGCTGCACTTCTCAAATCCTTCCTTGATAAAGTATGTTTCAATTCGGCTGTACCATGCACGAGGTGCTTGTTTAAGGTCGTACAATGCTTTCTTCAATTTGTACACCTTATGCTCTTGTCCTTTCTTTCCATAACCTTGTGGTTGCTCGACAAACACAACTTCATTCAATTCTCCATGCAAGAAAGCGCTTTTGACATCAAGCTGATACATATTCCAACCATTATGAGCTGCTAAAGCAATTGTCATTTGGATTGTATCCCATCTAGCCACAGGTGCAAACACTTCAGTATAGTCTATGCCATGTTGCTGGGCATAGCCTTTCGCTACCAATCGAGCCTTACACTTATCAACCTCACCATTTTCGTTGAGTTTAGTTTTAAAAATCCATTTTACTCCAATCTTCTTAGCTCCTTTAGGCAGATCTGTTAGCTCCCAAGTCTTATTCCTCTCGATTGCTTCTATCTCCAAATCCATTGCAGCTCTCCATTTGGAACTTTGAGCAGCTTCTTCAAAGGTTGTTGGATCTCCATTTGAAGTAAACAGAACTAGATTATGTTCAATTTCTTCATTTGAAAATTCTCCACCACTTATATAATCTTCCATCCAGAACGGTGCTCTTCGATTCCTCCCTCCTCGTGAACTTGGTGAACTTTCAGATGTTTGAGAGTTCTCACTAGGTGACTCATTTGAAGATGTATTGTCTTCTCCTCCTCCTTCTTCTACTACCTCCTCAGCTTCTTCTTCACTTTGATCAATTTCACTTCCATTGCTATCTCTCCACTCCAACACATCAATTCTTGCTTCTTTATTGCTCCTCCTCCAATCCAAGCACTCATTTTCTTTAAAATAACATCTATGCTTACAACTATCTTTGTAGATACTGGATCGTAAAGTCTATATGCTTTAGATTCTTCACTTATCCCTAGCAACACACACTTAGAACTTTTATCATCCAGCTTCTTTCTATTTCTTTCTGGCACATGAACATGGCCAATGCACCCAAAAATTTGAAAATAATCAACATTGGGTTTAATACCACTCCAAGCCTCTTCAGGGGTTATCTCTTTCAATGTTGATGTAGGACTTCTATTAAGTACATGTGCTGTCCAGTTTGCTGCTTCTAGCCAGAAATTCTTTGGAACTTGCTTCTCTGATAACATGCTTCTAACCATGTTCATGATTGTCCTGTTCTTGCGTTTAGCCACTCCGTTTTGTTGGGGAGTGTAGGCTGCAGTGAGCTGCCTGCTGATGCCGTTATCTTTGCAAAAGGCATTAAACTCAAGAGATGTGAATTCTCCACCCCTATCTGTGCGCAAACAGCGAATACAAGCACCTGTCTCCTTTTCAACAAGATTTTTATAATTCTTGAAAATAGTCAAAGCTTCAGATTTCTTAGTAAGAAAATATATCCACACCTTACGACCATAGTCATCAATAAAGCTTATGAAATATCTCTTTTTACTGTTGGAGGCTGGGCTGATGGGTCCGCATATGTCAGAATGTACCAACTGCAATTTTTGTGATGCTCTCCACAAACTCTTATTTGGAATTGCATCCCTGTGTTGCTTTTCCACCATGCAATCAGTGCATACTTTGGATGATTCACTCAGCTGAGGTATCCCTTTCACCATATTCTTATATTGCAAAGTTCTCAGACCTTTGAAACTTAGATGCCCATATCTACGGTGCCAAAGATGAGTGCTTTCTTCAAGAGTTATCTGAAAACAAGTGGAAGCCTTTGGTAAGGCCTTTGCAAGCAACATGAACATTCTGTTTGCAGACATTGCTGTTTGTATAATAAGTCCTTTCTCGGGATGATAGACTTTACATGCTCCATGTTGTATCAAAATAGCCACACCTCTTTCTTGCAATTGTCCGATACTCAATAAATTATTTTTTAACTCAGGTATATAGAAAACATCAGTGATCACCTGAGTATTTCCAACAATTTGCAGTCTAATGTTACCTTTTCCCATCACAAGCATTTTGGAGTTGTTTCCAAGCTTCACAGGTTGCCGAAATTCCTCATCAAGGTCAGAGAACCACTGCTTATTTGCACACATGTGGTTGCTGCATCCAGAATCAAGAAACCATACATCTTCTCTCCTTGATTGATTAAGTTTCACATACGACATCAATATCATCTCTTCTTCCTCCTCAAGCTCAGCATAATTTGCTCCTTTCTCCCCTTAGGACATTCATATTGAAAGTGCCCTATTTGATGACACTTCCAACACTCAGTTGTGGCTTTACTGAATGCTTGTCGACCTCTTCCTCTTCCTCTAAAAGCTCCACGTCCCCTTCCTCTTTCAGTAGCTCTTTCTTCATAAGAAACTTTCAATGCTTGTTCATCTCCACCATTTTTCTGAAACTTCTGTTCATGGACAAGTAAAGAGCTCTGTAACTCATCCACCGAAAGACGATCAATGTCTTTCGACTCCTCTATTGAGCACACAATGTAGTTAAATTTTTCTGTAAGGGTACAGAGAATCTTCTCAACAATCTTTACATCTGGCATATCTTCACCGAAATTTCTCATATCATTGGCAACCACCATCACTCTTGCAAAGTAGTATGTGATTGACTCCCCAAGCTTCATCTCTAGGACCTCAAACTTTCTGCAAAGAGTTTGAAGTTGAGCACGTTGAACTCTCGCGTTTCCTTGATACTTTATCTTCATTGAGTCCCACAATTGCTTGGATGTTTCCTTTTGAGTGATGGTCCTCAAGATAGTCCTATCAATTGACTGAAAAAGGTAATTCTTTACCTTTAAATCTTTCAACTTCAGCTCCTCTAGAGTTTTTCTCTGGGCATCAGTCAATACCTCTCTAGCAGTAGGCTCTTTGTAGTCTGTCTCAATTAGACTCCAATACTCCTTTGATCTCAGGAGATTCTCCATAAGCATGCTCCAATGATCGTAATCTTCGTCAAACTTGGGAATGCAAGGCTGAGCAAAACTGCTTGTCTCACCTGACATCTCACACTTACTACTTTTTACACACACTCTTTCTCTCGTGGTATTTCACTCACTCTCTCTCTCTCTTCTTTTCTCACTGTGTTTCACTCCTCTCACACTGATCGGTCCTCTTTCAAGGCTCTGATACCACTTGTTGAAATTTGAGATGCAGTTTTGTTCACAAAGAAGTGGATATATGTGTATCTTATTCAAAGCAAACTCTTGGCTTAAATAAGCCTTACAAGAAGATAAAAAAAACAAACAGTCCACGTTTTATGACTCCTAAAGACGTGGTAAGTAGCTACAAAAACAGTCAAACTCTAACTACTTGTCCCAAAAATAGGGATTATTAGTTAAATAAAATCTTGACAAATTCTAACCCAACAATTTACACTATTTAATAACTAATGTTAAGATATCGTTTATTAAATCGAAATAGATAAAAAAACTTTAAGATAAAATTGTAAATACTTTTCAAATTTAGTTATGAAATAGTTAAAATAAAACTGAAAAGTATTCAGAATTTTTTTAAATTATTTATTAAAATTTTAGAATAAATTAAAAATATATATTTTTAATTTTTTAGTTATTTCTTATATGACAAAATATAGAAATCAAGATATAGGTAGTTAATTTTTTTTTGTAGGATTCATTTTTTTTAATATTTGAAGCAAAAAGACGATTTATTATGTGTCTGTGTTGTTCAAATATAAACCGTTAGATAAAAAATTAAAAAAAATATATTATTTTTCTGATTCAAGGCGGAATTGCTGCCATTGATGATTAACATGGTTTATTAAAAAAAATCATAGTCAGGAATGGATGATGATAATATCTAAATTATCAAATGAATGAAAGGAGTTTAGTTGGTAAAGTTTAATTTAAAGGGAGAAGAGGTTAATCATTATAAAGATGGAAAGGAAGAAAACGTTGAAATGGCGAGGACTGTGATAGTAATACTATACATGACACTAACAGAAGCAACAGAAGGCCGTACTTACAATTGTTATTGTATTGTTTTGGATCCTGTACAAATTAAATATCGATAATTTCGTAGCATAATGTTTAATATCGACGTGGCGCACAAGTGGTAAGTTGTTAGCGAGGATAGAGGGCAAACTGAGACGTGCAAGTAAAAGCCCAGTGAAGTGAAAATTTAAAGGGCATCCTGCGGTACAGTACCATCGAGACAGGGAAAATTACAGAAACTTTTGCATTTCTGTGAATGAATTATTTTCCCTTACCTCCATTTTTTTTTTATTTTCCACATGAACAGAGGCAGTTGCTGTGGGACTTGGCCCCTCAACTTGAAAGATTCTTACCTCATGTTTCTGATTCTCAAAGTCTGATCATTCAGAGTCTGCCATTCATATGACTTTTTCTTTTCATAATTTTTTTTCACTACATTGTAATTGAAAATGAAAAGTTACTTTAAG
>JBBPFJ010001155.1:0-22679 GCA_037975025.1 Excoecaria agallocha
TTCTTTAAAATGTAGGTATAGATTACCACACCATATAGGACATGACCAAGGTCATTAAGAAGAACCTAATATGTTGGTATGGATTACCCCCACCATATATAGTGTCAAATATTAGGAAGTAGTTTCAAGCTAAAAAATAGATGTTTAAGAAGTACAAGGTTCAACATCA
The DNA here is from genome assembly GCA_037975025.1 of Excoecaria agallocha. Taxonomy (NCBI): domain Eukaryota; kingdom Viridiplantae; phylum Streptophyta; class Magnoliopsida; order Malpighiales; family Euphorbiaceae; genus Excoecaria; species Excoecaria agallocha. Next base: position 170 of record JBBPFJ010001155.1, read on the forward strand.
CAGGTTGTCACCTTACTGACCTCAGGCAAATAAGGCAATTGAAGTAGCTAACAAAAATATCAAGAGGATCTTGGATAAAATGGTTCAAACTTATAAGGATTGGGCTGACAAATTGCCTTGTCCATTGTGGGGATACAAAACTATATCTAGAACTTCAATAAGGGTCACTCCATTTTCATTGGTTTATAGAACATGTTGTATTGCCAGTAGAGATTAAGCACCAATTTTTAAGGGTAGTTTTAGAGACTGAATTACCCAAAATAGAATGGGCTAGACAGAGGCTACTCTAGCTTAACCTATTAGATAGATATAGGATGTGAGCCTACTACCACAATCAGATCTATCAGAAGATGCTAGCTCACTCATTTGGGAAGAAGGTTAGAAAACATCCTTTAAAAGAGGGGGATCTAGTGTTTAAATAGATGAGGCTAGGAATTTCAGACATTTGGGGTAAATTTAGACCTACTTGGGAAGGACCTTTTATGCTAAAATGGTTATTGTCTAAGGGAGCTACTGTTCTAACCAACAACGATGGCAATGAGTTTTAGAGAGCTAGTTAAGATCGACAGGCTGATGAGGTTCCATAGTTAAAGACTCTAAAGTGGAAAATAAGAGAATAAAAGCCCCGCAGGTCAAAAATAATAAAAAGTAGCCTTACTAAAATTGGGAACCCTGTTAGGGTAAAAATAAAAAAAAAGGCATCCTGGAAAAAAATTAGGGGCTAAGACAAAATAATTAATCAAGAAAACTTGAGAGGGTTGATTGATTATAGGAGTTTTAGTGCTCTTAAGATTTCATTTTGAGATTAGATGACTTGTGTTTTGAATTAATAATGATCATGCGTGCTGAAATCAAATAGAAATATCAGGTCTGTATGCAATGTTTTATCGATATGATTAAAAGGAATTTTTCCAATGTGTTCAAATGAAAAGTTCTAATGAAAAAAAATAAAAATATCTTTATTACATTTGACTGTCTATCTATCCTTAGCTACTGTCAATAAGCCTCAACCAATACGATTTATTGTCAACCGTAGGATTGATAACCCACCTTTTGTACTCGATGGAAATGGAGAAGTCATAATCTGCAATCCTAGCAAAATGGTCCTCACAGGAAGCTGAGCCCAAAGCTGATGATAGTGAGCGAGAATGCCATGAGAGAGTATGTTGCCACAGCAATATAAGAGGCATATGACAATATCCCCGCCACTCTCCAAACTATAGAGCATAGTAGGCAATAATGCAGAAAGTGGCTCAATACAACCCACTCAAGGAAATGTATTCAGAATGTCCATTTGTGGTCACATGGCTGATATATATCATCATGCACTGAAAAGCAATTTCCTGATCTGATATAAAAGATTGCGAAATCACCCCTTCATCTTTAGAGAAGAAGTCATATAGTCTTCACCTCTGTGAATAGTAACGTAGATTGTAATAACCAATCACCCTAGGGGGAGGCTCCTTCAGTAACCTCAACTTCTCCTATAACTAAACTTGTAAAAAGAAAAACTTGCTGGGGTAAGTTGGATTCATCTCAAGAAAAATTAAGGCAAAAAAATGCTTAAAAATTTGAAAGGACACGTTTTCCAATAAGAAAAGTTAGTGTAAAAAACCCACAAGGGGTGTGTTACCTTTAAAATAATGACATACTTAGAGGAATAAGGTGTTGTCGGTAAGGTAGATAACACATCGAGAGCCATGAGAGTCTCTGCTAAGATCAAAGGAAATAGGGCCAGTCTATGGTGTACTACCTCCGCAATACTAAACAATTGGTAATCTCATATCATGCTTATTGTCAAATATCAAGTAAAGCTACATAGCAAAATGACATTGACGCGGTATCCCCCCCCCCCCCCCTCTGTGGTACTTAGGCAGCTTAGACATGGCATCAATCAAATCCTCCAAGGAGAAGGGAACTCTTAGAGATACCAACTCATAGACGTCAGAAGGAGGAAGACCCAAAGTATGTGCCACATCCTTCGGGTAACTAACCTATGAGAGTTTTCACCAAGATCAAAGGAAATGGGGTCAGTCTATGATGTACTCCCTGTACAATACTAAACAATTAGTAATCTCCTATCAAAATGTCAAGGCTCACTATCAAGTATCGAGCAAAGCTGCAAAATGACACTGATGCAGGATTTATGGTACTTGAGCAACTCAGACATTGCATCAATCAAATCCTCTAAGGAGAAGGGAACTTCGGGAGATACCAGATCATAGACATCAGAAGGAGAAAGACCAAAAATACGTGCCACATCCTTCGGGTAGCTAATCATGGGTTAGATTGTGCAAGGTAAGGTTCTTGGAAAGTATCTCAAGCCCAAAATCTCAACAAATTTCTCAGCTAGAGAGCATAGCTCCTGGTAAGTGAAGCAAAATACGTGAAATCGTTTCCCAAATCTTTTATTCTCAACAAAGCTTAAAGGTAATTCGGTTGTAACTACCAATTCAACTAAACCTTTTCTTATAGATTTTTGGTCAAATTTCCAAGTAGCAAGACCCCCAACTTCATTATCAACCCTAAAACTCAACTGTGATTATGTATCTTAAGTCTCAAGATGTTTCTTACAAATACTAATGTGCTTTTTCAGTGCCGTTGTACCATTTTTCCTTGGATCACAAAAAAATTCTTTAAAGCAATAATTGTACTTGCCTTTCATCTCACCTTCTGCATTTGTGAATTTGACAATGTGATCCTAGAACTCTGATCTTGGTCTTATAGCTTTCCTCTTTAAATTTTTAGATGTTGCCTCTGATTTTGTAGGTTGATTGGTCTCAGATTGGTTTTGAAAAGGATCTTTACTATTGGGAGGTTGCGTCTTATCTTGAGTATTGAGAGTTTGAGTCTCATCTTGAACAAAGGCCTAAAATAAAAAAAATAAAAAAAAGCAAGCCAACTAACTAAGACAATATTAGAGCAAATAATGTCCAATACAACAAGCTGTTGCATGATTAAACACATAATCTCATTCTTAATTACCAACAAACATGAGCACATGCATACAAATTGGCTTGTTAATTCTACTTAGGTGGATAATAATATCTTTTTTTTGTTATAAAGGTGGATAATAAATAATCCATTGTGTATATATATATATATATATATGAGTACGTAATAGTGTATCATCAAATGAATTCATGATGAAAGTATTCAAATAAATTAAAAATCTTCACGAATAATTAAGTTTTGCATTTGCCTTAAAAAGAAAATGAATTTATAATATAGTCTATGGACGTTTCACTTGCATTATCTGGAAACTTGATGAGTAAAACATGCATGTATGCTTATTTATATTTGTCAACTTTTGCTTTTTCTTTTGACTAACTAAAATCATTTGATTGTATTAAATTTCATGGTGGGAGTCCCTTACATCAAAGTTCAAGATGTATGGATGCAAATTAAGCTATTATTAAAATAATACCTTCTGATATAGCATATAATAATAAGGTCAACCAATAATTAATTGTATAACTATCAACAAATATATTATATCTCTGTGCAAACCATTAGATTTAAATCAAGTAGAAAATGAAAAATAAAAAATAAATAACAAAATGAAGTAACTAGCGAGCAACTTGTTTGCAGATTCCTCAAAATATTTAATTTATATACCTAAATTTTAAGAACATAAAGAATAATTTTGTTCTGGTCATTGCACTTTAAGGTTTGACTTAGGACTTCATAATTAAGTAGATTCTCCTTTTCATTTAGTCACCAATCATTTGGGGAACTAATTAAGAAAATTATAGCTAAATCAGCTTATCACCAACCCAATTAATTGAAAAAGCAAATAGATGATTTGATATTAAATGAGTAATTAAAAAAACTAATTATAGTACTGATCCAGATTTAGCTACCAAACGTAGTATATATAGGAATATAAAAGCAACAATTTGATGAGGTTTCTGAAGCATGGTTACTTTATACAAGCCATTGTTAAATCCCGCCCATGTTTGTTTTCTTTCTTTATTTTCAGACCAAAAACTTGGTTAGACAAGATTCATAAATCCATTAGACCTACTGACCACAACATTTCGTACACATGGGAATATTCATCCAAAAACAAGCCATCAAAATCGATTACAGTAAAACAAAAAAAGGCTTTCAATAGCAATAACTCAAAACAACAATTAAATGACAACAGTAGAAGTAGCTCTTCCACCATCACCAGCGAGCTCAAAACAATTAAACAAAAAAATAGTAGAAATGAGAACAAAAAGGACAAAATAGGAAAGATAAAATAAAGATCAGAGTAAGAAATAGTAACCGTTATTGTGTAACTGTAGGACAAATCAAAGAAGAGGAACCAACAAAGAATCAATTTGCAACTTTACAGGAAGAATCGAAGAGGAGGAACCACAAAAGAATTGAAGAAGGAGACACAAAGGGAGACGAGGCGGTTGGGAATTAGGGATTTTTTGTAAGGTGAGGTAAGATAAGATTTACTAAACATATATATATATATATAAGCAAAATAGTGCATTTTTAAAACATCGGTTGGTTTAGTTTTTTCGGTTTTTCAATTTCAAGAATCGAACCAAACCAATTAAATCGATTTTTTATTTTGATTTAGGAACGAACCAAAAACCAAAATAACCGAACCAAATGAACCAAAGTCCATTCAATTCGGTTCGGTTCTCGATTTCAGTTCGGTTTTGTACACCCTTATTATGCATAAATACATATGTGAAAAAAGCCTTTAAAAATATGCTAGTGGAGTGCCAACTAAAGGTTAGAGAATTTACCATTGCAATAAAAAAACTCATTACTATTATTATGTATCTCGGCCTTTGAGATTGACACAATAAGTACGAGTTGTAGTACAAATTTGATTAGCTTCCCCATCATATAATGTCAAATAATGGGTCCTACTTTCGTGGAGAAATTGGACAGGTACTCAAAATGTATGAGGTCCATAATTATAAATCCTCGCCTTATTGACCTCTGGCAAATAAAATGGTTAAAGTAGCCAATAAAAATTTCAAATGGATCCTGGCTAAATTGGTTAGAACCCGTAAAGATTGGGTTAAGAAATTGCCTTTTGTATTATAGGGGTATAAGACTATAGCTAGGACCTCAACAGGAGTTACTTCATTTTCACTAGTCTATAGGACATAAGTTGTGTTGCCTATAGAGATTAAACATCAATCTCTAAGGGTATTACTAGAAGTTGCATTGTTAGAGATGGAATGGGTTAGATATAGGTTGCTCCAGCTTAACTGTTTGGATAAGGATAGGATACGACCTTATTACCATAACTAGATTTATCAAAAGAGATTGGCTTGATCCTTTGGCAATAGGTCAATAAGCATCCTTTGAAAGAAGGAGATTTGGTCTTCAAATAGATAAGGCCACATATTCATGACATCAGAGGCAATTTTAGGCCTACATGGGAAGGCCTATTCGTATTGAAGAAGATGTTGTCCAAATGAGCTACAATCTTGAGTGATAGTGATAGGAATGAGTTTAAGGAGCCGATTAATATTGACAGATTAAAAAGGTTTCATGGCTAGATTCAACAAAAAAAAGAGAAAAAAGAGAGAAAAAAAAGAATATAACCTTGTAGGTCAAAAACTAAAAAAAATAGCGGCCTTGCTAAAATTAGGCACCTCGCCAGCGTAAAAACCAAAAAAAGGCACCTCGGGCAAAAGTTAGGGACAGAGTAAAAATGTTGAACTAAGAAAACCCAAGAAGGCTTATTGATAACAGGGAAAAAAACTTTCAAGGCTTAAGTCTGAGATTGAATAAGAGTTATGTATGGTTGAACTTAATGTTAAATAGTGATCATGTATGGTGAAATTTTTTTGAAATATGCACATATGTAATACAAACCAATACATTAACATAAACAAGGGCAGTTTATTTTACATACTTATGGTCATTTTGTTTTATATAAAAAGTAATGCATAATTCTTACATTATTTGTGCAAGATCTATGAGTCATCCTCTGCTGCTTCCGTCGGAGCTTTGTCTTAACCAATTCACTCTATTATCAATTGTAGAGCTGGGAACCCATCTCTTATACATGGTAAAGGTAGTAAAATCATAGTCCACAAACCTTTGGATATTAGCTTTTGCATATAGTTGAGCCCAGAGGTAATGGTAACCAGAGATAAAAGCAACAAATAGAGTACCTCCTTACAAGGATAGTGGGTGCCTCACAACATCTTGTTGCTCCAAAAACTATTGAGCATAATGACAGATAATGTAAAAGGTAGCCTTGTGATAATGGTATACATCTAGAATGTCTGTCTTGTGTTATGTAGGGAGCCTTGGCCACACACACATAAAATTGATGCTATCACTAACCACTATGGCTAGCCACACAATACCCTCTTTGGGGGAGTCAAAGTGGTACAGTTGTCTTCTGGAAAGGTAGTGCCTCAAATAATATATATTGATTACCCTTGGAGGAGGTTTTTCTAGCAAATTTAGCTTTTCTTGGAGACATATTAAATATAAAAAAAACAAATAAAAGCCATTGGAATGGGTTGGGTTCATTTCAGGCAAAAGTAAGGCATAGGGTTGCATGAAATCCTAAGAAAGATGCATTTCCCACTAAAAAAAGTTAGTGTGAAAACCCATAAAGGGCGCACCACCTTTTAAAACAATGACTGTTACCTAAAGCAATAAGGGGCTGCCAAAAAAGAAAGCAGTTGTGTCGATGTAGACTGCATCCAAGCCAGGGATGGTTTCCTTTAGGATTAGAGGAAAAGGAGTTAGGCAGTTGTGAATGCCATTGACAATGCTAAACGGGGCATAAATCTTAATCAGTGAGTCTGAAGATGTGAAACTTAGGGTCCCAGTATCGGGCAGCCACCTACGAGAGATTCATGTCAAGTTGGACCCTTCTTAAGAATTTCAGGTTAGAATATAGAGCCAAGGTAGAGTTTTCCTAAGTCCCAAAGGCATCGAGCAGCCTATGTAGCTTATTATGAAAAGAGGTGGCCATAATGGAATGACATGCTCTATGGAAAGGAAACATATGTATAAAAATAATAATAAATGAATAATAAATGTGTTTGTGACGGATAAAATGTGTAAGAATAGCAGCAAGTAATGATTTGTAAATTAAATAAAAATGGTGAATAGCATTATAATAATATAAGAGCACTAAATAAAGAGAAATGAAGAGTGATATAATATATACAAAATAAACTAATACAATAAACAGGACAAGAGAAGACAAAAAAAGAAAAAAGGAAAAAAGAAAGAAAAAATTGAATAATAATAATAGGTGAGGAAAAGACAAATAATATTAATACTAAATAATAAATAATAAATAAATAATAAATTTGATGGTTTGAAAAAAAAAAGAAAGAAGAAGAAGGTTAGGAGGCACTTACCGAGGAAAAGACTACTCCAAGGAGCTCCACATGCCAAATGAAGAGCTTTAAGTTGTATTTATAGGCTAAGGAATGAGTCACTTCCTAGACTCATTTGAGTCACACCTTTGGGCCATGATTCGCCGCTAAGCCACTTAGATGATGCACTTTTGCATGGGACATGCATTTTGTTCATATATTTCAAAAGCTTTTTTGTAAGTTTTGCAGGGAAGTCTCAAGGAAATCACACAAGAGCCAAGCAAGACACATAATTCAGGAAGTATGATAAAAAAATGAAATAAAATAGTATAATAACACTAAATAATAATAATAATAATCATAATAATAGTAATAATTAATAAGTAGATAATTAAATATGGTGAATGGTTAATAATGTAAAATAAAATAATAACCTAAGATTTGTTATAACAAATTAAAAAGATGAAAGATAATAAGATAATTAATTATAATTAGTTTTTTAGTATTTAATTATATATTGGGAAAATAATTATGGTCTTTAATTATAGTTGAGTGTATTTATGGCATTTAATGCCATTTATACAAAATTTCATGTCTGTTAGTTGACTTTCGCCCCTTTTTGAGTGAGTCACGGCCTTGGGCTCGTGACTCGCCTTTTTAGCCATTACTCATGAGTCACCGGGGATGATAATGGGGCGGGGAATCCCCATCTCCGATGGGAAACTACCCAAAATAGGGTAGGGAATCCCCGAAATTCCCGACTTAGAATTCAAGGAGGGGACGAAGATTATGGTTCCCGCCCTCGAAATTTAGTAATTAAATTTAATTATATTTATATAATTTAGTTTTAAATTATATTTAATTTTTAGTTTTATCAATTGTTAAAATTTATATTAATTTAATTTGTAATTGAATTTATATTTTTTAAATTATTAAATGTTATATTTCAATTATACTTAATTATTAAATATTATATTTTAGTTATAATTGGATTTGTTTAAAAAAATAATTTTTTGCAGGGACAGGGATCAATCCCCGTGGGGATAGGGGGAATTTCCCCCTGAAATATTACTGGGGACGGGGAATCCCCGCCCCTGTACGGGGCAATAGGTGGGGAGCCATTCCCCACCTTTGTCCTGCCCTGTGATCATCACTATGAGTCACGGCTTAAGCCTGTGACTCACTGAGCAAGTCACGCCCTTGAGTTCATGACTCGCCGAATCTATTTAAATGGATCGACTTTCTTCTTCTTCTTTTTCTTCTTCCCCTAGCTCTTTTCTTTCTGTCCCTAGAATGACAACTCATGCCTTAAACCTCTCAATTATTTGCCCAAATCTCCACCAATTCAACTTCGTTTTGTGCACCATTTTTCATAGGAGTGACTGCAGTGGAAGTGCGCACCTCCAGAAACAAGTTTTGTCCGATTTCATTGAGTAAAACTCAATTTGCCATTAAAGGACTAATGTTAGCTTTTTTTACATTTTTGTTCTTCATATAAGATTTGTTGAAGTTGTTCAATATTATGATGTTTTTTTGGCTTGAATTTGTTCATCCATGCTAAATTTTCCTCATTGCTTGGTAGTTGTTTATTGCCTTGAAATTTGTTATGTTTATATTTTAAGTTTATGAGTTTGAACTTGAGCTACTAATTTGATTAGTTGGTTAGAAAATGTAAGGAAGAAGGAATGGTAGAACAATAGAAAAAAAAAGTACAATAGCAAAAAGGAAAAGAAGAGAATGGCAAGGCAAAACAAAGCAAACAAAACATCTAGGAAAGAAAGGCATTTGATTTGTTGCTCTTTGTTTAAAAGTCTTATTTGTTAATTTGCATGTGCTTTGTAGTAAGCAGTAAGACCGTACATGTGTAACTAAAATAGAGAGATGAAGTAAGAATTTGAAATAGTTAGCAAAATTAGGTAATAATAATATAGGATTGTGGAAGTAACATAATAGGATAAAATATTTGAAAATAAAATAAAAAGATAGGAAATGTGGGAAAGCATGTTGAATAAAGTCAACTGATGGCAAAGGTAAGATAAATAAGGTAAAAAATAAAATAAAAGAAATAGACAAAACGTGAATCAATGAATTGGTTTTGCATAATTGCCTATGATGATCAACTGTTGCGAATATCGTGTGAACTATTTTTTTTTTTTGCATAAGAAGGACTAAGCTCTTAGCCATTATGTTGCCCATTTTTTATTAAATTGTCGTTGCATGATCATTTAAGTTTATATTTGTACATAATATATTGATACCCATTGAGGGATCAAATTAAATTTTTTGGCTTAATTTTTTTTGGTTTCATTTGTATGTCTTTCCATGCAGGCTAGCTTGTTAAATATTAGCTAGTATGCAGCTAAAATTCATGCAAAACACCTCAAAAATTTAAATCACTAAATTTGATTTGATCGTAGTCGTATATAACTTTCTTGATTAATTTTTCTTAACACCTTAATTGCCCCATGTGTTCCTTTAATTCAGTTGATGCTCTTCAAATACCTGGACACTTCCTTTACATCATAACATAACAAGTTAATTAGTGAATTAATTATTACTTTACATTTGCACATATGGCTCCATATAGACACCCTTAGGCAAAAGTCATAATGTTATCTTACAAGTCCTATGATACTTGCAGATGGTTCTCTCCTACTCATACATGGGGCATTCTGGTAGTCCAGGATCGCTCAATGTGGCAAACATTTGGAACTTGTGGGCTCTGTGCACTGGATAATGTCTGAACATCAGCCATAATATACTTCAGAACATCAACAAAGTGGCCTAAGCATTAGGTTATGTGATAGTGATAGGGGGAGTGGTTACCCAGTTGTTGTTGGCATTTGAAGTTCTAGATTCAGAGATGGATTTGCTAGCAAACGGTGGTGTAATGGTCAGTTTTGAGATTGCCTTAGACATACGGGTGATAAAACGGACTCTGACAGGTTATATGTTACTTTTTTTGGTGAAGGCCAATGATCGAGAGACTGCACATACATAGATGTCAACCTGCAGTAGGATCAAATGAGAAGTAATCAGAGCAGAGGATGCTTGGCAGTTATTCTCCTTCCCATTGGCACACTCCACAGAGACATAGGCTTCAGGTATGTGATTTGGTTCGAGTCATTCAGTATGGCATTCACAACCTTAGCCCACACCACCATGAGGCTCTGCTAGGCTCTATGTACCATTTCCATATGAGGCTTATGGGTTTCATCCACAAGGTGATCTTGGTGCATTCACCTCTAAGAGACCAGTGCCACCCCTTTAAGAGTTTGCTACACCTACTCCTATGGATGTAGAGGGGAGGTTGGGTCACCTTGTGGCAGTCATTGTAGAGTGTGCGAGGTATGATTACAAATTCCAGTTGACTCTCTGATCAAAACTTCTAGATCATAGGTGCATCAGTTACTACAGTAAAATAAATAACATAGCGGATAGAGACAGAGGTCATTGGTCTCAAACAAAGCATAGGAGTAGGTCAAGAGTAGCATGCCGCGTGCCTCACTTAGATAAAGGTAGCATTACATCTATAGGAGATAGCTATAGCCCAGGTCCATGCGAATGTTATTCAGCTGGCAGGGTTTGTGGGCCAGATCTTAACACCCTTAGCCGAGGTGATGGGTTTCCACTTCAAAGTACCTCATCCTTCACCATCACCTACAGATCTTTTCCAGGTAGGACTGTCTTAACCATCGACAAGCTTTCTTCGCATCTCAAGTCCTCCATTAAACCACCAGGCACCCTAGATTTGAGACATCAGAGATGATTACTTTTAGGGAGATGTATTTTGATTTTCGATTGTATAAACCATTGTACTTTTCATTTGTGTTTACATTTATCGACTTTGTGTTATTTCTTTTTTGCATGATTTATGAATATTTTCAAATGATGTTTAAATGCGCTCATTTATATTTAAGATATTATTAAATAAAAAATATATGGTGTAATAAAAACAAGTAAAGATGATAAAATGAGTAATCACCTACATACATATGCTGTCATAAAAAAGAGAAGAAAGAGCAAAATGTATAATAGCAGTTTAAGCAACATCCCACTATTTGATTCATCATCTTTCATCCGAACAGGGAAAATCCCAACACAATTCCATACTATAGAAACCTCCCATCATAGATTCCAAGGCACTACAAATGCTAGACAATAAGATTAAAATGAAATTCTTATAGATCAAGATTGTACAAATGCCAACCTCATGGAGAAATACCAACCAACTAGCATCCACAAGGTTTCAACCAAGGATTTACACATTGACAAGCTGTTGGTAAACCACTTACTTTAATAAAAGGGTTAACACATCGATAAGTTGATGGTAAACCACTTGCTTCAACAAAAGGGTTAACATGTCCACAAGCTGACGGTAACTAGCCAACCAGAAATTCACTGCCTTAGGTGGTATGTGTCTAACAGAATCGAAAATTCATTGCCTCAAGTACACGTCTACCATCCTTTCACTCTAGCAAACCTAGACACTAGTGCACTAGCTCTCCTAAAGTTGGGGGCAACGGTAGACACCAGGTCCCAAGTTAGCCTCTATTGGAGTTACTTGATAAGGATAACATTGCTCTGAAATAACCAAAGAACAAAAGCACTACAACTCTCTCCTCTTGTTATTTCGAGGAAAATATATTTTCTATAAGTCTTTATGGTTTTCGAGAGTTGAAAATGATATTTTGTATTTTTATCCATTTTTCTTTCTTTCGAATAGGCAAAAAGGGCATATTTAAGGCCTAAAAATAGGCTCAGAAGTGAGTCACATCCTTGACTCAAGGGATTAAGCTCGTGACTCGCTCCTGAGTCACGACCCTTAAGGGTGACTGAATCCTTGTCCTTTTTGCCTCTCACTCACATCACTGGGGGCGAGTCAAGGTCGCGAGTCATGAGTGACTCATAGCTCAGGGCCGTGACTCACTCTAGTTGTGCCTGTGATTAGTTTTTTAGGCTTTTATAGGTGGCCCAATTTTTAGTCATGCCCTTGACTCACAAGTGAAGGTTGTGACTGGGCATTTTTTCTTAGAATTTATGTTTTTTTTCATGAAACAGAGGATTAAAATTTTACAAAAAATATCCTTTATTTTCCTTAGCCTAATTTGGAGCATTTAATGCTCATGATAGCCATTTAAATAAGAAAGGACTTCACCTTTTTAAGGGGAGAAGAATTTGGAAAAAGCTGAGAGAAGAAAGGAAAAAAACACTCTCTATTTTTACTTAGGCTTAAAGTGAAATGAGGAAGAAAGAGGAGAAGAAAAGCCAGGGTGATAGATTCAGGGCCAGTTTGGCAAAACTTATGAAAACAACTTTTTCAATTGATAAAAGTTGTATTCCAAAAAGTTATATCCCATAAATTAGATAACTGTTTGGCAAATAAAATTTAAAATGATTTATAAATTTAAAAACAGTTTATCAACTATTTGGTAACCGATATGATTAAAAATAATTTCTTACAATAAATGTTTAAATTGTTATTTTGCAATTTTTTTTATTTTTCTTGACTCAACAATAAATATTTTTTCTATTAATCAAATTATATGACCGTACTTATAAATGATTATAATTACCTTTTAATTATTTATAATATAAATTTTTCTAACTTGAAAGAACAACTAAAAATATAAAATTTTAAATCTAGAAAAATAAAGAAAAAAATTGAGAGAAAGAAGAACATGTGCAAAGAATCAACCTCTTCCCCTTTTTTATATATTAGGTATAATTGTCATTATAAAACAAAATAAGGGGTGTTTTTGTTTAAAATAAAATTTAAATTAGCTGCCCTTAAAAGATAAAATTCAAATATTTTGAAAAGCTTCAATTTCTAGCTTTTTTTAATAGAAGATTTTTTCACTTTTCACAAAATTGATTTTTCAAAAATTAGCATTTACCAAACGTATATTTTTATTACATAATTAGCTTTTTATCAAATAATCAACTTTTTACTCTTTCAAAAGCAATGCCAAACATGCTCTTACTAGTTTTGGAGCAACTCTACTGAAGGTAATATAGGAGGCAAAATCACTAAGCTTAGGTAGATCCTTAAGTGTCTTTCAATTTTGTAAATATTGTTTTTTTAGGTATTAATTCTTATAGTTTCTTATTTATTTTTTCTTCCTGTTTATGCTTAAGATTTGATCTATGTTTTTTGTGTTTATACCTTGTTTAAAGTGTATTTAGAGCTTGGCTTTTTCTCCATTTATGTTGGTATTTAGAAAGGATATTAGGTTTACTATTCACCTTCCTTTTCATGCTCTGTTTTTTGGCATTGGTATATATTTTTGTGATTTTCCATTTCTTTGGTCTATTTTGATGATGTAATATACAATTATGTGAATTGCTTTACAGCTTTTGATATGCTTGAAATGCGCCTTTTAATTCCTCCCCATGAAAACGTGTGAGAAGAGAGTTAGAATAATTAATTGTAAATACTCATTTATATAAACATTAACCAAGTTATAAATAAGAGTAAGGTCCTAAACTATCTCTAGCTATGGCCTTATAAGGTTAGAACTTACTTTCTTAATGTTTTATTGGGTGGTGACTCCGTGATACCTGCCTTATGGTGCCTAGTGGATGCCCTCGTATGTTGATCATTAACAATAGGAGGGAATAAAATCTTGCCTATAAGCGACCGATCTTTATGAGTTAAATAAATCTTTGTTTGGACTCGAGCCCTAAAAGCAGATTTTTAAGAGCAAACTGGATGCCTTTAGGGTTGGTGCACGTCACAGCTGGGTTTAGTCTCCATTGAGGTTGTGCCATGGGCTTGTAATCATCTTTCATTAAAATTTGATGTGTATAAAAGCTAGGCCTGATTGCCTTTAAATCTTTGATATCCCATCCAATGGCCATGATATGCTTTTTAAGCATCGAGATTAACATCTCCTCTTTAAGACTTGACAAATGAGAAGAAATGATCACTGGATTAGTATTACCATTTAAAACACATACTTTAAATGCGATTGTAAAGGCTTTAAGTTAGATTTCTTCTCATTTTTTAAAAGTTCCATTACTAGATCCTTAGTTTTACTTCCATCATGGTCCTTTTCCAGCTCTTTCCTCAGCTTACTTTCATCTTCACTCATAAATTTATTCGAATTAGAGTACATTAAGCAACTCTTTAATGAATCATCAAGGAGTAATTCCTCTTATATCTCCTCAGCACAATCTTTAATAGCATCTACAAAATACACAGCTTCTTCAAAATCATAAGAAGGATGCTTCATCATTCTATTCATATCGAACACCATCTCTTTTTCATTGAACTAAAGAGTGATGGTTTGGCTATGTACATAAATCAAAGCTCTCGCGGTGCTCAAGAATGGTCTTCCCACTATAAGTGGCACCTTTTTTTATCTTTCTTTATTTTCATAACTACAAAATCAACAAGGAAGATAAAGTTGCCAACTTTCACTAGTAGGTCCTCAATAATCCCTTTCGGTCTTTTCACCGATCTATCCATTTGCTAAAGTGTTATGCGAGTCTCTTAATATCTCCTAAGTTGAATTTCCTACAAATCGAATAGGACATTAAATTTATAATTGTACTTAGATCATATAAAGCATTGCCAACAAAATTATCTCATAACTCACAAGGAAAAGTAAAAATTCCATAGATCCTCTAATTTCTGAGGAATTTTATTAGAAATTAAAGCACTATAATTTTTTGATAGTTGAACAGTCCTTACCTTTTCTTGTTCTTCTTATTTAAGCAAAATTCCTTCATAAATTTTATATACTTAGGCATATGAAGCAAGCTTCAACAAATGGCAAGTTCATATGTAATTTCTTACATATGTTCAAGAATTTTTCTAATTGCTCAGTATTTTTCTCTATCTTAACTAGTGAAGGAAAAGGTAATTTAGATTCATCTATTAGAATAGCATTAGAGTTTAAAATCACTTTACCTTTATCCTTAGAAAGTGGTACCTCATCACCATTTTGTGAATTAAAGTTACTTACCTGCGTGGTTGGCTCCACCTCAATTGAAGAAGGCTTCATTGGTTGTGCATTGCCCAATTGCTTACCACTCCTTAATGAAATTGCTTTAGCCTCTTCCTTTGGATTCCTATCCACAGTTGATGGAAATGTCCCTTGTGCTTTATTTGATAAAGAAGTAGCTAATTGCCCCAATGGAGTCCTAAGATTCCTCATAGAAGCATCTTGATTCTGATTCCATTATTCTTGGGCTTTCCACCTTGCATCTTGACTAGACATAAATTGTATTTAACTAGTTGAAACTAGCAAATATCTCTTCAGTACTAAACTTTTTTTTTTCTATAGGTGGTGGTGGCCTTGCTTGAGAACCAAGTGGCTAAAAATTCAGGAGAGCTTGCATCAATTGATAAGGTGCTTATAGGGGTTGTTAAGTCTTATGGTAGGTGGAATTTAGGTTTCCTTGGTGAATTGGATTTGGTTTGAATGGAGCTCTCACTTGATTATTAAAATATGAAGCTTGATTTCCATCCCTTCAAGAGAAATTTAGGTGGTTCCTCTACCCCAAATTATATTGGTTACCATAGGGGCCATTTCTGTTAAAATCATAAATAGGATTAACATCCCCAATTCGTTGAGTATAAGCTTCATTCACCTTTAACTCACTGGCTATATTGCCTCAATCAAAACTTCCACTTTCTGGAGAAATAACTGTTACATTTTGCACCTTGAGTCCATTTAACTCTTTTTTAAGAGTTCTATTTAAGCTTTAAGCATGACTACTTCATCCATACTATGTACACCTTGTCTCTTAGTCGTGGCTCTTGTACTAGCTAATTATGCTTCATTTATAGCCATCTTACCCAATAGTAAGAATGCCTCCTATAGAACCTTATTCATAAAACTCCCACCTAAAGCTGCATCCAACAAAGATCTAGTAGTTTGGTTTATACTTGGACAAAAAGTAGACATTAGTTGATACATACCTATTTAATAATGGGGACAACTCTTGAGAAGTCTCCTAAACCTCTCCCAAACTCATGAAAGGGCTCCTTATAGAGTTGCTGGAAGTTATAAATATTGTTCTTGATATTCACCATCTTGGTAGGCAAAAAGAACCTTACTAGAAATTTCTCTTGCATTTGCTCCCATGATCGAATAGATTGACTAGGCAACATTTGTAACTAGTCCCTTGCTTTGCCAATAATAGTAAAAGGAAATAATTTCAGTCGAATGACATCTATGGAAACTCTTTGAATCAATACCGTGTCGCTAATTTCTAGAAAAATATCTAATTGTTAAGTTGCATCCTCAATATTTGATCCTAAAAACTAATTCTTCTGTATCATTATAATGGTGGTTGGTTTTAGCTCAAAATAATTATTTTGAGGTAGCATGATGGTCTTATGCTCTTCATTCCACCTAGGAATAACATAGTTAGCATAGTCCCTAATTGTCCTTGGTCTCATCACATTCCTTTGGAATGGATTTGGGTTTTGCTAAATTTGATTTTGAATAACTTATCCTATTAGCAGTGGTGATTGGTCATTGATAGGTGGATCATCTTGCAAAATGTCTTATAGGTTCATGTTTGCTCTTTGTTGTCATCTCCGTCTACGCAATGCCCTCTCAATTTCAGGGTTAATAGGTATAATTAGGTCGTTTCTTACCATACACTATTAAAACATAAAAAGAATAAAAGAATAAATAAAAAAAATAATAAAGAATAATAAAAAGAATAAAACACAAAATCCATTGTAAAATCTAAAATAATTAATGCCAATCCCTTACAACGGTGCTAAAAACTTGACTAGTGTCTAGCAAGTGTACTAGATCGATGAGTAATATAGGAAAATAAGATTAAGACCCTTAACTATTGTACCCAAGAGATTGTGTATTTTAGATTTTGAAACAAATATTGTGTGAAAGAATTTTCCAAGTTTTAGAAGGTATTTATTAATTAAACTAAACTAATTTAAATAGTTAAACAAATTAAACACTAAGGTTTAACTAAAATTAATTAAAAAAAATAATTAAATTGATCACTAAAACACTTTTGCTAATAGAACTATCCACCTTGTCTCCTACTTAAATTGACTCGATTCAAAATAATACAAGATTGTTATGAAAAATCAAATTAAATTCGAGTATTTTATGCACAATATACTTTTAGAGTATTAGATCCCTTAGCTAAGAATAATCAAATACCTAGCATAAACTTTTGTTTTTAGACTCCTAAATTTCAGTCAAATCCTCTTTCGAAACACTCAACTTCCATCTATTCCTTATTCAATTTCTTAAATCTAATATACTTATGATCATATAACCCCTACCTCAATTTCCAAAATACAAGAGTAAATTAACACAAGTATACAAGAATAAGAGCATGCATATCATTGATCATAAATCAAATTCACATTCAACCATATATTCAATAGACTAAATATAAATTGAAACATAATCAAAGATATAATTAAGCAAAGGAATTAAGACATAATAAACTTATATTAAAGTTAAACTCAATTAAGAATCAATATAGTAAGAAAACAAGGGTTCAAGTTTCCCTCAATAAAAGTAAGAGACTACTCACTGTTCATGATAAAAATGAATAAAAGAATGATAAATTGAATATTATACTCATAAGAGAAATTCTGACTTGATCATCCACTATTGAAAAACAACAGAGAACAAGCTTGAATAAACCCTAGAGTAGAACTAAGCAAATAATTGAACATGAATGAATAATACTAAGTCTAAGTTAAGAAAAAACTACCTAACTAATGTCATCTTCCTTAAAAATACTAAAAAGACCAAATTTTGTAGGAGTCCAACTGCCACAAAAAACTTGGATCTATTAAAAACTTCCAAATTTTGAGTATTCTACCAAAAGGACCCAATGAGACCACATAGTGACCTTACAAGGTCATATGAATCTACCTTATTTGGGTAAAGGACACGGTGGGACCACCAGACTATCCTAGCCGGTCATTTGAATTTGGATTGAATGAAAACTTCAATAACTAACCCGACTGATGTAAGGACTACTCTAACATTTCCTGGTTCCTGTTAACACGTGTATTATCTTTCATACTAACAATGTATATCATAGTTCATTTGCACACACATCATGTCACACTAAGTAACTTATACTCATGTCATTACATTAAAGAGGCTATATAAGGGAATACTCCTTTACTACATTATGATCATAGCAGTTATGTTCATTACATTACAATTTACTTTGTACAACATGAGATTTACAATAACAAGGCAAAACTAGAAGATAACCTCTTCCATACTTTGATTCTTCCTAATATTGGTGTTGGCTTTGCTGCTATTGGCTTTATCCCTATTGAAGAGTATCCTGGGTACCTATATGGATGAACACCCATGCTAAGCTATAGAGCTTAATGGGGAATAATAACTATGTGAAAAACCACTCACAGTGGTTATTCTCATAAACACACAATATACAACAATAATAAGATACATTTATATTAATTAGAAGTCAAAACACACTTGGTTGGGAGACGTTACCACATATATGATTTACATTACAAAATGAATCACATATAACATACCATTATTTAGTATTAAGCATTTAATAACCACTTAACCATTCATTATTTCTTGTGAATGCCTGCCCAAGTTCTATGGGAGTGGATAACGGGTGCTGTGGATACCCATAGGTATCAATCATGTGGATACCCGAAGGTATTAAACCTGTGGACCCAAATGGGATCAAGACTGGGGTCCTAAATAGGGACATACTATGGACCCAAACGGGGTTAATGCTGTGGAAACTGCATCTGTGCGCTATAGGTATGCTTATCTATCCACCACCAAGCTCTATGTCCAGGCATTGATCATTTCTCACAGCCCTTCTTTCATTGTTTACAATTCATTATATTTCATAATTACACATGCAAATGTTCATAGACAATTATGTTAATGCCACTTAACTATCATTATATAATTTCAATAATTTAAGCATATATATATATATATATATATATATATATATATATATATATATATATATATATATATATATATGCACCATCTCATTGAAATATTATAAATCATGTATACTATATGTGCCTTTGTACAAGTTCATATATACATTGATAAGCTTCCATGTATCTATTCATCCTAAAATATCTCAAAGTTAAGAAGTCATGTATATTATTTATGTTGCAAGCACAAAATGTAAAGGCAGGTAGATGTGAAGGAAAATAAGGAAAAAGAAAACTAAGTAGAGAGTAGGTGTGCTTTGTCACAAGCATGATAGAGGATGCTTTGTCACAAGCATGATAGAGGATGCTTGCACCTCAAATGAGAAGCTCATCCTCCTGCTTGTGAAATTCTGCAAATAGCTCTTAGAGCCTAACTTGTACATTAATTTAGACATAGTAAATGACATTTTCAAGCAAAGTGATCTTATACAAAGTTATTCCTCTATGTTTCTAGTTTCTATGACATTAATAATCACTCTAATTAAGCATTTAAATCCTCAGATATTCATTAAAAAATGCAAACTACTCCAAATGATAGGGTAGCAGATGCAGTAAGAGCTCAAGCTTGATTTTCATCATTTTATAATGGAAAATAGACTTTAAATTCTCATATAAAATCTATATTTATGAGTCCAGTTTCCAACCCAAATAGAATAATACAATTTAAAGCTCTATAACTCATATTATAGTCAAAATAGTGTGACTAGGTCTAGTGAATCCTAAGGCGAATTCTTACTATTTTGAGGATAAGCTTCCTATTTTGGTTTTCTTGTCCCTTTAAGCATTATGTCCATATCTCCAAATTACTAACACCTCTTTCATACTAACAATGTATATCATAGTTCATTTGCACACACATCATGTCACACTAAGTAACTTATACTCATGTCATTAAATTAAAGAGGCTATATAAGAGAATACTCCGTTACTACATTATGATCATAGCAGTTATGTTCATTACATTACAATTTACTTTGTACAACATGAGATTTACAATAACAAGGCAAAACTGGAAGATAACTTCTTCCATACTTTGATTCTTCCTAATATTGGTGTTGGCTTTGCTGCTATTGGCTTTATCCCTGTTGAAGAATATCCTGGGTACCTATATGGATGAACACCCATGCTAAGCTACAGAGCTTAATTGGGAATAATAAATATGTGAAAAACCACTCACAGTGGTCATTCTCATAAACACACAATATACAACAATAATAAGATACATTTATATTAATTAGAAGTCAAAACACACTTGGTTGGGAGACGTTACCACATATATGATTTACATTACAAAATGAATCACATATAACATACCATTATTTAGTATTAAGCATTTAATAACCACTTAACCATTCATTATTTCTTGTGAATGCCTGCCCAAGTTCTATGGGAGTGGATAACGGGTGCTGTGGATACCTATAGGTATCAATCATGTGGATACCCGAAGGTATTAAACCTGTGGACCCAAATGGGATCAAGACTGGGGTCCTAAATAGGGACATACTATGAACCCAGACGGGGTTAATGCTGTGGAAACTGCATCTGTGCGCTATAGGTATGCTTATCTATCCACCACCAAGCTCTATGTGCAGTCATTGATCATTTCTCACAGCCCTTCTTTCATTGTTTACAATTCATTATATTTCATAATTACACATGCAAATGTTCATAGACAATTATGTTAATGCCACTTAACTATCATTATATAATTTCAATAATTTAAGCATACATACATACATACATACATACATACATATATATATATATATATATATATATATATATATGCACCATCTCATTGAAATATTATAAATCATGTATACTATATGTGCCTTTGTACAAGTTCATATATACATTGATAAGCTTCCACGTATCTATTCATCCTAAAATATCTCAAAGTTAAGAAGTCATGTATATTATTTATGTTGCAAGCACAAAATGTAAAGGCAGGTAGATGTGAAGGAAAATAAGGAAAAAGAAAACTAAGTAGAGAGTAGGTGTGCTTTGTCACAAGCATGATAGAGGATGCTTGCACCTCAAATGAGAAGCTCATCCTCCTGCTTGTGAAATTCTGCAGATAGCTCTTAGAGCCTAACTTGTACATTAATTTAGACATAGTAAATGATATTTTCAAGCAAAGTGATCTTATACAAAGCTATTCCTCTATGTTTCTAGTTTCTATGACATTAAGAATCACTCTAATTAAGCATTTAAATCCTCAGATATTCATTAAAAAGTGCAAACTACTCCTAATGATAGGGTAGCAGATGCAGTCAGAGTTCAAGCTCAATTTTCATCATTTTATAATGGAAAATAGACTTTAAATTCTCATATAAAATCTAGATTTATGAATCCAGTTTCCAACCTAACTAGAATAATACAATTTAAAGCTCTATAACTCATATTATAGCCAAAATAATGTGACTAGGTCCAGTGAATCCTACGACGAATTCTTACTATTTTGAGGATAAGCTTCCTATTTTGGTTCTCTTGTCCCTTTAAGCATTATGTCCATATCTCCACCTTACTAACACCTCTAAAACACTATCTTAATGTACCCTATAGAAACATACAGGATAACTCTAATTTAGTGTTTAATTATAGTGTATTTTTATTCGTGTTTGTGTCTCATTTTGCGTGATTTTTAGTGTTTTAAGTGTTAAATATCTCTTTTTATGCCAAATAGAATTATATTGAGATTTATCAAGTTTTATTGTGTTTCATGGGGTAATTTTGACTTTTGTACAAAGAATTGACTTGCACACGACCGAGACCAAAGTGTCTTAGCTGTGTGCCTTGCAGAATCCCCAATCCATACCATTTTATTTTAGCACTCGGGAGAGACCATTTGTCTTGGTAGAGTGCTATAGAATAGACCGAGACCATTTGTCTCGGCAGAGTGCTATGCAGAGTTTGAAGCTGTTCAGTCCAGAAGGGTGCACTTAGCTGAGACTAATTGGTCTCAGCCGTGTGCTATGCTATGGTACAATTTTGGCCGACTAGACACGGCTGAGACCAAAGTGTCTCCTCTGTGTCCATCTATAGATGCTATAAATGCAGCATTTTTGATTGGCTAAAAAAGGCAGGAGAGTTATTTTAGATCTAAGGTTTTATTCTTCCTTTTTTTAGGGTTCTTTTCTTTATTTTTTGTTGTAATGTAGATTTATTTAATCTAATCTTTAGATTAGGTTTATTTTTAATGCAAGTTTAGGGTTAGATTTAATTTTCTGCAATTAGACTT
>JBBPFJ010001156.1:0-22642 GCA_037975025.1 Excoecaria agallocha
ATAATACTATGGCCAATATACTTTATGTAATATAGGTCTAAATTCACCCTTATAGCATTTAAATGCCTTTGATATGGTATAACAGTTGTCAACAAATTGGAACATATCAAGGTTCCTATTCATACATGCTGCGATCACATGCAAACAAGGCATTTTTGTTCCTTGAAACTTATCGTACTCGTATTTCCGTTTCTCCAGGCTCATACGCACACCTTTAAGAGCGCTATTGACACTTTCAACAATGTTTGTCATCGTATGACCATATCTATGTCCACCATCCTCAGATAATGTTCACTTGTTTAATGATATACGCATTGCCTAGTGGTAGGAATCTTGGTCTAATTGTTTGATCTCATCCATCTTTTGCTGAAACTTGTGTGGTTGAAATTGTGCACCTGAAACATTACGTGTTGATAATAACAAATTAATTATGACAAAATAAAGTAAATAAATTATTCAATATTTATTAACTTATCAGTCTTGTAAAGCAAGTCCTTGATTGTTGAGTTTCGGTGATGCGTATTCTAATTGTTTACAAAATATCGCAAACAAAATCTGTGAAAACTCAAAGGTTCTTTCCAACCACTCATTTCATCGCAAAATTAAGCCATTATAACAGCGTGTCTGTCCAAAATGATGGTAATGCCGATATGTTCAGTTACATGCTTTCGAATCATCGTCATAAACCATGCCCAGTTTGATTTATTCTCAGACTCCACAATCGCAAATGCAACTGCAAATAACATGTCATTACCATCAACAGAACTTGCTATCAAAAGAGTCTGCTGAAATTTTTCTGTCAAAAATGTGTTATCGATCGATAGAATAGGCTTGCAATGAGAAAACCCATCAATGACAGGTTTAAAACTCTAAAATACCTGTTGGAACTACTTCATCCTTGGATTTTCTGTATCCTGTAAAGCAAGTTCATAAACAGTCCCGGGATTGTACTTTTGTAAAGCAAATAAGAACCTCGATAACCTCTCAAATGATTCAACATAACCTTCAAAAATAGATTCCAAAGCTCTTATCTTTCCATACCAAGCCTTACTGTACGATACAACGTAATTAAATTGCTGCTTAATAGCAGCAATAATAACATCAACGACCAGTGTCGAATTTTTACTGATCATACTCACTATGCAATTTTGAATAATTTCATATGCTAACTGTCTATGATCTATAGAAAGATTTCAAAGCCTGCTGTTCCATAACTGATATCCCCTTTCGTGTGCAAAAAAAAAAATTTATATATGATGACATCTTTCACCTACCTATAAGTAAAAAAATTTTATGATTTTTCTACTATCAATAATAATAAATTATTTAAATAATACATTCATATATTATTCCACAATATAAAAAATATATTCAATATTAAACTTGTATAAATGCATATGGCAAAAAAAATTAAAATACAAAACTAATTTTCAAAAGAAATATTAATTTACAATCTTTCTTATTTATTAAACATTATTTCCCTAACATGTCTATATTAATTAGGATTTTCTACATTCAAACCTCTTTTGTTAACTACTAAATTAATCAAAATCTCCTAAAATTTTATACTCAATAACGAGGTTATGGACATCTCAATTTTTTACTTTTTTAATTATTAACTGTCAAATTTATCAACTTTTATACTATTATATATGATAATAAAAAAATACACTAAATTATAAAAATATATGTAATCAATGACTACAATAGCTGCGATATCGATCTTTCAGTTAATTTTTTGTTAACCAACAAATAAATTAGAATTTGTATTAATATAATCATCTAACAATCATTAATACATTATATTATATATAATCGATTAAAAATAATACCTATTTTAGTCAACAAAAATCTCCTTAAAATTATAATAAAATTATCACACATATTTAATTCTTAACAATTAACTAATTACTTTGAATGACAGAGACTACACTCTGAAAGGATAACAAAACATATAATATTTTGCATTTCAATGAAATTGAGCCATTATATAGAATTTCGAGAGTGGGCAGCAGAAATTACTGTAGCTCGTAAATAAGGACAAGGAGACAGTTTGACCACCTAGCCAGGGGCTGCGTCTTCATCCAGAGTGCGACACATGTTGCACAAGGAAGAGCACCTCTGATAACGTAGCTGCCAATACATCTTCAACCACGAGTCGACACGTGGCGGGACGTATAGCTTCCTCTGATCACGCAACCACATGCTGCATCTTTAAAGGTGTGGGGCCCACTTATCGTGCAGACACACTCACTCAATCACGTAGTTAACGGCTGTATTTTTTATAAAATACCCCACCCTTCCTATATAAAATCTGGCATGCCCCCTTTTTATAATATATTTTGAAAAAGCTTATTTCTCTCTTGTCCAACTTCTCCTCTATTCTCTCTCGCCTCTATTTCACTAACTATCAAAAGCCACAACCACCGCTCAACTTTTGATCACCGATCAACATCAAGCTCCGATTTTATCGTTCTCACTTTGAGGAAATTAACACACCATATTTATTTATTAAAGAACATACTTTAATGGTCATGTCTGGCTCGACAGGTCATTTACAATTTGGTGACTCGATTTCATGAAGCACCTTCTCCTTTGAGAGTATCTCAGCCAACCAACACCATATTATATCAAGAAATTAAATTGTAAAACTCATGCATAACTACGAATGATTAGTAGTATAAATTTCTATTTCATCACAAAATGGTAAATTTAGACGATGGCCTCTAAGTTTTAAACTTACTTTATGAGAGCAGCTTCATGTGTACACTCATAAGCAGTCTCATATTCACCAATGTCCAAGTTAACCCTTGTTACTTTTTTCAGCAAGTCTTTGCCCACTTTTTGTAAACCTTTCATGTTTTTTTCGATGGCAATATCAACAGATTATCGATCTGCAAGGAGCGTTTCTTCCTGGATTCTAAGATAATTTTCTTTGAAGTGTAGAGCCTTGAAAAGTGTAGCAAGGTGAAAATCAACGAAGTTGCTGCTTGCTCACGTGAATACATCCACCAATGGATTAGAATTTTCACTCTAACCATCCTATCATACCCCATTTAGTTGCTTCAACAATATCATATTTTTCTCCTGCTTTTACTGATCCAATCCCTAGTGATATATAGAACCACAAATCGGATTACTATTTGTACTGCATTTATAGAATTACTATTCCTATTTTCTTTTAATTTCTTAGCTTTCTGTTAGTATGGTCTCTCTTTTCCTAGATTTTATCATTTTCATAGAGATAGATCTTAAGTTATCTTCACATGAGTAGGAGAAAGGTACTGATGTAACGGATAGCTTACTTCTCGACAAAATGCTAAATTTTTTTTATAAAATTTTCTTTTGATAAAATATAATATATTGTATTTTATTTTCATAAAACATAATAGACTTTATTGATTTCTGTATATCATAAAAATATAATGTATTTTCTTTTAATAAAATAAAATACAATATATTTTTTGTACATAAAAATATAGTATATTTTGTGTACATAAATAAAATACAGTATATTTTATTTTGTACATAAAAAATATAATATATTTTTTGTACATAAAAAATACAGTATATTTTTTGTACATAAAAAATATAGTGTATTTTTTATACATAAAAAATATAGTATATTTTTTATACATAAAAAAATAGTGTATTTTATTTTGATGAAATTTAATACACTGTATTTTCTTTTTTTACTAAAATACAATATATTTATTTTTGTATATAAATAAAATATAGTGTATTTTCTTTTCTACATAAAAAATATAGTATATTTTTTTGTACATAAAAATACAATATATTTTATTTTGTACATAAAAATACAGTGTATTTTTTTGTACATAAATAAAATATATTGTATTTTTTTATACATAAAAAATATAATGTATTTTTTGTACATAAGAAATACATTGTATTTTCTTTTGTACATAAGAAATACAATGTATTTTTCTTTTGTACATGAAAAATAAAGTATATTTTCTTTTGTACATGAAAAATACAGTGTATTCTCTTTTGTACATAAAAAATAGTGCATTTTTATACATAAAAAATGCAGTGTATTTTTTTATGTATAAAAATGCACTATTTTTTATGTACAAAATGTATTTTTTATACATAAAAATATAGTGTATGTTAGGTCTAATTCTGATCTAATAAGGTTGTTGATTCACACTGCAATAAGTCGATACTTCTTGTTGAAGACACTGATTGTACTATTGAATTAAAGAATAGGACTGCTAAAGCTAAAGTTGTTTATGCCAGACAAAATAAAGGAAATAAGGTAATTAATTTTCTGGTTTTGATGGTTTATTAGTGGGGCCGTTGATTAACAAATAGATTATCTATACTTCCAATTATCTAAGATATTGTTTTTAATTAAATGCTTAGAGTGTTCTACTAAAAGGATTAACTTTGGTTTGAGAGATTATAAGATAGAACTAAGCAAAAATTTTATTGCCTATGATTGAAAAGCTTAAGCCCATTGTGATGCATGCAATTGTAATGGATGATTGCATGAAAAACATATATGATATTGAAGGTTGAGCAGTGACATTATATTTGGAACAATTTCAGGTGGCACTATTAGGATTGTTGAACTTCATAGATGGGCTCTAGTTAAGCTGTGGGGAAGAAATAATCATAATCTTCACTACCAATCACATAAAGAAGCTTGATCCTGCTCTGCTTCGATTGGAGAGAATGAATGTCCACATCCACATATCCTATTTATAAATTATTTCAGTTATAAACAATCAAATTTTATAATATTATTATTTTATTATAAAAAAATATGTATAACATCTAAAAAAATTATTTTTATATGATAAAAACGAAATTGATGATTACGTAATGATGGTGGATTGAAAAAGAAAAGGATAAAGTATTTAGTAGGAATATGAGCATGCATTGTAAGCAATTATAAGATGTGGGATATTTTTGAAAGTTGAAGTTTAAAAAATAGCAATTATGAAAGAAAAAAAATTAAAAAAATGGTATTTAAGAAAGTTAAAAAATACGAGGGTGAATATATATATATATATATATATATATATATATATATATATATATATATATATATATATAGTTTTTTTGGGTATATATGAAGAAATCCCTTTAAATTTAAATAAGTATTTTTCCAAAAAAAAAATAATACTTGTGAAAAAATATGGTCAAACCATGCTTTGTCTTGCTCTATTAATAAATAGAGCAAGTATTCCTTGCCCTAATAAAGCTAATTAAGGTGAACATGTCTCAATCCCTATTTATAGGAATTGATAATACCCATTGATATCCACCCCAAAATACTACAACACCTAAGGCCCAATAGATAAAAGAGAGGGCTTATGACCAGTCAAACTAAGTTACCTAGAGAAGTCAATATGACCAGTCAAGCTAAGTTTAACAAAGTGTTGATATTGAATTGAAATGACTATTAAAAATAATGAAAATTATATTTTTATAAGAAAAACTGATGATTTTGTATGATTAATACAATTATGCATGTTTGAAAAATACTTCAATTTTTAGTCACCACTAAGCATATTTAATGCTCAGTATATAGGATTTACTGTGTGTAGATACTAAAGAAGATTTGGAGCATTAGTATATAGGAAAGAGAATTTTGAAGGAACGGGAGTTGGATAGTAGTGATTTTTGTATTAGCATGTATATTGTTGTAAATATTGAAGTAAAAGAATTGGTCTATATTGGTACAATATTTGTATATATGTAACTATGTGTTTAACAGGTAGTGGATTGATTGTATATGTTGATATGAAACTGAGCATGTGTGGATGATAAGAATATATTGTTTGTAACTGTTATACCCTTGAAGGGTTGTGTACTTGTTTGATTTTCAAAGGGTTAGTTAAGTTTATAGCCGTTATATTGCCGAATTTTTGTAAAATGAACAGTAAAATTGGATGGTTATAGGTCCGCGATGAGTGGGACTTATAAACTTGATTAATGGATAAGCATTAGTAATTAAGGAATTATGAGGATAAGTATATGATTTTTAAGATAAGAAAAGAAAAAAAAATTTCGGTCAATCGCTTAAATCTATAGGTCTTTAATAGTAAAGGTATTACAATAAAAGTCCTTTTAAGTGACTGATTAAGAAAAATTGTCTAAGTCATGTCCTGAACTTGTTTGAGTTATTCTATTGCTTTGAAGGGTGATGCAAAATGTTGTAGAGCTTTAAAATTCCCAACTTGACTACTTTCATGCACTATTTTTTTTAATTTAAAAATAGGTTTTTTGTGTACAATAATTGGAAACTAACAAATATACTCCAGTCAAACACTAAATTGGCTAAGGTTGCATCAAACAACATAACTATCTTAGTGCTAACCAAAACCCTTGAACACTGCAAAATTCTAAGCTAAAGTTTAAAAAGTTCAAAATTCAAAAACAACTAAGGTGAACTAAACTAAATGTAGACCATATGATCTACCAAACTATACCCTACACTACTAACATACTAACTCAAACCAAATTAAAGAAACTAAATTAGAGAACAAAACAAAGTATAAATAAAATAAAATTACAAATAAAAATGCAAAGCACAAAGATGACTAACTTAACTAAGTAAAAATAAAATAAAGCATTACATAATTTAAGGTAATTAAATTACTACAAAGTAAACATCACATACAAACCAAATTGAAATAAAAATAAAATAAAATAAAAAGAAACAAAAATAACAACAATTTGTAAGAAAAATGGTGTTATTAATGTTTGTCCAAAAACTTCTTAAAATAAATCTCCATTGAGGCACAAATAAATGGGATCCACCCCCTCTCTAAGTCTTGCTGTCCTCAGTAAGAAGGCATCAAAATCAACTTGCTGAAGTAGTCATAGAGGTGGTGGAAACTGCTCCCAAAAGTGCTAGATAAAATGCTCCTGATTGACACATAAGGTGTCCAAGCAATGCTCAAATTGCCTGGACTCCATTGAAAAAAATCCACCATATATGGTGTCAGAAGTGGAGCAGGTGCTTCCTCCTCCAACTGCCCCTTCTCATATTCTTCAACAGCTGTGTCCGCTAGTACAACTTAGGGCAATCAAGTGTGTCCTTTAGTCACTTCATAAATATATTCTTCTGTTAATGTCCAATGCTGATTTTAACCTTGATTGTCCTTTAAAATTTTTATGTTCTTGAACATTTTGTAGTCCATATGCACCCCGACACTAAGTGAGGTGCCAAATAACTCATGATGCACTGCCTGAGCTAACACTGTAACCATGCTTCCTTAAAAAACCTCCGTTGGTGGTTTTCAATCTTTCTCTATAGATAATAGGCTCCATTAAGCCGAATTCTTTCCAACATACATCGAAGAATGAGTACCTTTGAAGCATTTACGTTACCTACACCTTCAATGTGCCTAAAGATGGATAAGGCAAGAAATCTATGAAGGATGTGGCAAGTATGATTTTTAAGAGGGTGGGATTTAGTCTACTTGGCCATTTACATGGTAGGCTCGATGTCATCTCTAACCACAGCCCAATTCTACTGAGGTGTGGCATCTAAGAACTCCCGTATACCATTAAATGGAAAGCCTAAGTATTCTGTAAATTTCTTAAAGGTGATATTTTACTTCTTCTTATGCAATTAAAATCTCACAATACCGTCATCATCCTTTTCAAACTCGAATGTACACAAAAAAGTAGTATGAAAATCCCTAGTAATCTCCAAGTAAACTTCTTATCTTTTGTTGAAAAACTCCATCCATCCAATGTTCACAATCATTCAATTTACCTTTGCCTTCATATTACCATCCACAGTGCCCAAATAAACACCACTTAAATAAGATGGTTGGACATATTCAACTTTTAAAAGATACTTGTACATTTTATGTAGACTAGGATCTATATAGCTAGGCATCTTATAGCCCAAAGAACTCGATCCTGCTTTGTTTCATGCACACTTGGGAGCCACTGCAAAACAAGCATACCATTAGCATATAAACATTAAAACAGGGCTCAATCAAAATGAGAAACAAGAAAATTGAAACATAATGTCCACCAGCAAAACAATTAAGTTAATATTGAAGCAGAATAATCTAAAATGATTGCCAATAAAGCACAAAAACAATGTGCTAGTGTGGGGGTAAAAAATAAACACATTGGGGCATCAATCAGACATTCATGATAAGAAGAATAGCAAAATGTAAGTGAGACATAAACATCGAAATGGGATAACACAGCAATCATTCTCCATTTTATTGTGTAAGCATTACACAAATAAGCACCGATTAGATTTATCTCAACATAATAGGGTCAATTGACATAATTAAAGCATGATAATTTAAGAAGAAAATGCAAAAATTAGATGTTAAATGTCATTGTGGCATTTTGTCGAATAGTTACTTTGCATTATGGATAAAGCCTATATGTATACCAATTGACATATGCAATATCCCTAAATAACAGCAACACAAGAATGAATCATATAAATCATCAACATGCTATAACAATTTCTCACATTATCAGAAAAATAAAAAGAAAATATATCACGTTTAACCCTAATTGAACATAATCAAATGAGATAGGAGAGACAAATTAAATAAAAAATGGCAATGAAGAAAAAGAAGAAAATATAAGTGCATAAAAATGTAAGAGAAATGAGCGAACATACTTACTTGCTCGATGAGTGTTGGAGAGGAAAAAAAGGTGAAGAAATAGAGAAAATAAGGGAAAATAAAATGGAAGGAAGAGTAACGGCAAAATGAGAAAAGGCACGATTTTAAACAATTTAAGTGACCTGGCTGAGACACCTAGTATCCCAGCTGGATTGATTGATTCTATATTCAAAGTTGCCTAGTGACCTAATCGAGATAAAAGTGTCTTAGTCATGTTGAAGCCTTATGTTCTAAAACTCATAAAGTGACTCGACCGAGACACAAGTGTCCCAATAAGGTTGATTTTCCAGTAGAAATGAATAAATGACTCATTTCTCAACTGTTTTGCTTCTCACTTCAAAACCCATATTCCCAACATAAAATTAAGCATCCTAACACTTGAAAAACTCATAAAATTCACCATAAAATCCACACCGACCTTAAAAACACTAAAAGCATAAATTTAGTTATATTAAGAACTAGATTACTCTTAACACTACAAGAAAATCGACTTTTAACGACTAAAATTTAGCGAAGGGATAAAATTCTGGTCGTTAGAGACATTTAAAAGCGAAGGAAATTTAATTCGGTCGCTAGAATTGAAATTTCATTATTGTTTAACGAAGGACTTTTATCCGGTGGTTAAAACATAACCAATCCGGTCGTTACTGCCCAGGATAAATTTGGGCGGCATTTATTTGGCTCCCAAAATTTATCACTCAATTATTGCATAAAAATAAAAAATAAAATTCGTAATTACCATCATCCACCAAAAACATTGAAGAGTGAAAGCTTCCATTTTGTTCAAAGTGAAAAAAGCTGAAAACCTTAAATAAACCTAAATTATCCATTTCTTCCTCCGAGAAAAATGAGAGTGAGAAATAACGGTACTGTACATATTGGTGTTGGACAAGTTGAGGAGGTATGTGAGGACGCACTACAAGAAAAAGGGGTCCACCATTAATCAACATCGTCCATCGACACCATCCATCGTCCACCGTCAAACAAATCCCTAAAATCAACACCATCAAAAAAATCCCTACTTGTGCCTTTCATTTCTCTGGTTTCGCCTATCGACACCGTCCACCGTCGGGTTGCCACCGCCTGCCGTTCTCCACCAACAGGTGAGTCGTTCGTTCTTCTTCTTCGTTATACTTTTTTTTTCTTCGTTGAGTTTATCATTTGTTTCTGATTGTTCTATAATTCTTTGATTTTGATTTTTTCTTTTGTATTGAGAAGATGAATTTTCTTTGATTTCAAACACTGAAGAGCATTATAAGGTTGCAATCTCTTATTCGTGGTCGCTTAGTTAGAAGGCAAGCTATTGGCACCTTATATTATGTTCGGACAATTGTCAAATTTCAGGCACTGGCTCATGGTCAAAAGGTTAGATGTTCTGCTATTGGGATTGAGGTGCAGAATGTAAGCAACAAGGGAAAAATTCGGGTATTCTTTTGATGTAATTTGGAGATCTCTCTGTTAGATCCTCTAATTGAAATACTCCTATTTCCATTAACAAATATTTATGTTAACATTTTAAGTGTATTATTGCTAAGATGGAATATTTGATAATATGGAGGAACTACTCATTCCTTTTGTTCGTCTTCTCCTTTTCCTTAGATCTAGAACAAGTTCGATAGTGGATTTTCTTTAATAGAATTATCTGTTTGCTAATGTTTTGATGTTGCAGATATATTGCTAATTCTAAATAATTTTTTTGTAATCAGGGCGCTATATATTCAGATTCTTCTGGAAGATGTGCATTTATGAATGAGAAGATTATAAAGAATGTATTTGCTCAGAAGGTGAGATCCACTAATATTTTCTTATGTGAATAGGTCTGTTGTCATTAGAGGTCCTATCTTGAAACTGCTGATGAATTGTTTAGTTTAAGGTTAGTTTGTCCAGAATTAATATATTGATTCCCATGTATATAAATTTTTCCTTGTTTGTCTTTTTGGTTCCGTCATATATTTCATTTCAAAGTTTATTGCCAGATAAATACTTTCATTTGGCACTCGTTAAATATATTTAATATAGCACTATTAACATTCTTATGTTCAACTTCTTCATAATTTGGAGTTAATGAGTCTAAATGATTTAATTCATATTTAGTTACTTGCCATTTAACCCTTCACAGAACATAATTCTTGCTTTCAAAAAATATTGCAGCCTATTTAATGTTATTTTGGCAAATGAGTTCGTAGTTGGCTGTCTATTTAACTGATTTCCCATTTGTCTATTTACATTATATAGAATAAAATGCAGAATTGTGAAGTTTCTGTATCATCAAAGCAACCTTTGTTAGGAATGAACCTTTTCTTCTGTTTGGGTGTAGAAGTTAGAGCTTACCAGTCACCTGATTAAGGAAAGGAACCATGCTTAGTAGTTCTCATAGGTGCTCTGCTTTAATATGCTATGCAGGTAGATTCTTTCTATGCTTATAAAATGGTGTAAAAGAATTTTATACGATTCTTCTACCGATTAAAACTTACTGTCTAGCAAAATATGTAAGTAGTGGTATATTTTTCCCTGTATATTAAGTTCCTGTTGTTGCCCTTGGATCTCTTATTATGACAAGTGTACATATATGTTGATTTCACTTCATGGGTTTGATTTTATTTTATGTATTGGTGTGATGTCATTTTTAATTAAGACTTCCAAGTAGATTCTGAGACCTTTTGTTTCCTCTTTGTTGTATTGTAACAAATTTCCAGTCCTGTAAACGAAGTTGGTGTCCACTAAGCTTACAATTTTAAGCCAAGACAGAAACTTTGCAGTTAATTATCTGATAATGACTGAGTGCAGTTTTCATTTGGGCATCTCATTGACTTTCTAATTTTCCTATGTGTCTGTTCATCACCCAGGTGACGATAAAAGCTTTGGTAATGCTAAATGTTAGCTTATCAAGAGAGGTGGTTCCGGCCTTTGCTAGGATACTCCTGTGTACTTCACTTGGGAAAAAACATCTGGTTAGGCCTTTACTTCGAACAGAAATTGTTCAAGTGGTGAACAGGAGTGCATGGTATGATTCTGCCAAGCTAATAACAGAGACTTTAAACCTCTAAAAGGTATGTTGTGTCTCTGTGAAGCATAGATCTACAACTAAAATTGTTGCATTACTAGGTTTTTATTGTTGCTTATGACAGAAAGTTGAAGAAGAAAATATAGAATTGAAAAGAAAAATCAAAGTTTATGATAGTAAATTCGCACGACTTGAAGCTGCAATTTTTTGAAAATAATCTAATATGTATCATGCATCACCATCTTCAAGTGAATCCAAAACAGAGTAAAGCATTTAATAAGTAAGCAAATATGTTTCAGAGTATAAAAATTCTATAATATTTTTAAAGTATATGGCAGCATATATATGGTTCTTTGAAATATTAATAATTTCTTGTTTTATGATTGTGATTGCATTTTACATGTATTTCGTGTAGTCTTTCTACATAAATTTTCATCCTGTTTGATTTGCAATATGATAATATGTTGTTAATATATTATTAAACTTATTATTATTTTTTACTTTCTTAGCCATTTGATCTATTGCCTTTATAAATGAATATTACTTATAAATTTATGTTTACAGGTTTTTCAATCAATGGACAACGAAGATTTGATGCTCGTTATTCATTTTTTTGAAAATTCTAGCTAGATAGATGTTGGTATAGCAATGAGCTATTTTTTTTAAATAAATTTATATGTGACAAATAAAATGTTAAACAATTTTGAAATATTGCTATACTTTGTAATTGGTTTTGTGTAATTTATGAAAATAGTATTTATTATATTCTTGGATATGTATGTATGTGTCGGAGTGTGAATGGGGTGTATGTGAAATATTTAAATAAAATTGTTTATATTAATTATCGGATGTAAATTTAGCGATGGAAAATTCAGTCGCTCCGGATTTCCTTTCGTTAAAAGATATAAACAATCCGCGAAGGGAACTTTTGGTCGTTATAAGTTAATTTTTACAATCAGATTTTCCTTCGCTGAAAGTGATAAACAATTAACGAAGGGAGAAACCGGCCGTTAAAAGGGCTTTTTTAACGACCGAACTTCTCTTCGTTAAAAGCATAACACAATTAGCGAAGGGAAATCCAATCGTTAAAAATTTATATTTAACTTTCGGATTTGTTCCGGTCGTTAATAACTTTAACGATCGAATATCAATCCGGTCGTCTATACTATTAACGACGGGGCTTTTAATGACCGGTGACGACCGAATTTTTCTGGTCGTTATAGTGTTTTAATGACCGAATTTTAACTTTTAACGACCGAATTTTTCCTCGTTAAAGAGCATTTTTCTTGTAGTGTAATTTCAAATCCCACATTTCAACCAAACAATTGAACACATTAGCACCTTAAAACTCATGAATTGCGCTACAAAAACACAATGCCCTAAATACACCAAAAAATGAATTGCACTATAAAAATTACAAAAATTAAATCAAGGTGATCAAGTGCTAGCAAGTGTACTAGATCGGTTAAGTAATATAGAAAAATATAATTAAGACCCTAAAATTATTGAACCCAATGGATTGTAATTGTAAGGAAAAATCGATTGATTAATTATATGCATAAAAAATTTCCCAATTGTTTTGATGGTGTTAGTTATACTAATTACTAAAATGAAACAAACAAAATTAGATGGATTAAAACTGAAATGCAACTTAACACAATTAAAACAGAGAATAGAAATTTATATTAAACCAATTACTTAAAACGTTGCCAAGGTCTCTAATTCTTCCTATACCCAATGCAATTGATTTTAGCATAAAGATAATATGAACAAAATGTAGATAACCCAACTAAA
Source organism: Excoecaria agallocha (assembly GCA_037975025.1). Lineage (NCBI taxonomy): Eukaryota > Viridiplantae > Streptophyta > Magnoliopsida > Malpighiales > Euphorbiaceae > Excoecaria > Excoecaria agallocha. The sequence continues at coordinate 13,438 of JBBPFJ010001156.1, forward strand.
CCCAAATCCCCATTTGGGAGTAAACTACTTTAGCTAATTGACTTTCCATTCTAGAGCTAACTAATTAACTAGCCTAAGCATGGGTCTCAATATCCTAGGTACGAATCAAATTCCTATTCCGGAGCCAATCAACCTAATACCCAATCATTCTTCACCTATTTCTATAATCTACAACACTTAAACCATAGATTTAATGGCCTCAATTATGGAATCACCATCAAACTTACAGCATAAGCATGTAAAAACAGAGCATGCAACATCTAATGCAAACAAGCATAAAGCCCATTCAACCAATATAAGAGAATGATAAAATAATTGAATAAAATGGATATTTAGATCAACACAAGGAAAAATGAAACATTAGATCATATATTAAACCAAAAATAGTTTAAGTCATTACATGGATATGAGGATTCATAAATCTCTAAGCAACAAAGTAACTACTCACTATACATTAATAAAACTAAAGAGAAAAGAAAAAAATTGATAAACCCATTTATAGAAATTGATGATGAGATCAAAAATCAATTCCTTCTCTTCTAATCCAAGCAGAAACTTGATGATCATTAAATTAAAGCTTGACTAATCTTGATCAAAATAAATGTTTAATCTAATAACATTATTGAAATTAATGTAAGATCAATGTTTTTAACTGAAGAAATATTAATAAACCCTAAAAACTATAGAGAAATATTAACAAATTTCTACCTTTTTAAATACTGAAAAGATCACAATCATAACCATTTTATCTCTACCATAACCAAGCTATTAAATCCTAAAAATTGAATGGGTCACAATGGTAACAAATTCCTTCTCACTGTGACCAATGCTTCTGGCCTGAAACTCATGAAAAGAGTTGGGGTCACGGTGGTAACCAATTTGTCTCCACCTTAACTATTTATAAAATGATGAATTTTAAAGATTCTTTTAGGGGTCACAATGGTAACCATTTCATTCCAGCTATGACCTAAGCTAAAAACCTATAAAATAGAATAAATTTCACTTTTAAACACAGTATGAATCATAATTACTAAAAATATCAAATTTGGCAAAAATCTTAAAATTTATCACATTAAACACTAAAACACTAAACACAACTAAAACGAATAAAAAACATATAAAACATGCATAAAACAAATAACAAATCAGAGTTATCACAAGGAAAAAGTACAAAGAGTAGTTTTGAATTTTTGAAGTCTTCAACTAGACTTATGGCATTGCCTTATTTATCATGAAGAACCAAGGTTGCTTCAGCAACTTTAAACTGTGAAGCATTGTAAGATTTGAGACAATGCCCATTCACCTTATACTTTAGACCATCCTTTAAACTTCTCACCGTCATCGTTCCAAAATCAGTACTATCAACCACTTTATATTGTCCAAGCCATATGGACTTTAACTTTTTAGGAAATAAATGCAATCGACTATTATAGAGCAGAACTAACATGCTCGATATGAATTCCTTATAGAGTTATTTCTTGTCATGCCAACATTTGGTTTTCTCCTTATAAATTGTCATTATTGTACGACTAAAGTTGAAAATCCTTGAGTTCATTGAGTTGTAAAAGTTTCTTCTCATCTGTATTTCTCAAATCAAAATTAAGAAACTTTGTGGACCAATATGCCTTATGTTCAAGTTCAACCAGTAAGTAACACTACTTCCTAAAAATAAGCTGAAACGGGGATATACAAATAAGGGTTTTAAATGAAGTTCGATATACCTATAGAGAATCATTTAGTTTCTTTGACCGATCCTTCCTAAAGTTATTAACATTCTTTTCAAGGATGAAGTTTAACTCCCTATTAGATACCTCAACCTACCCATTTACTTGAGGATGATATTGGGTTATAATCTTTCATTTAACACCATATTCATAAAGCAATATTTTAAATTGATGGTTGACAAAATATTTACCACCATCACTAATAATAGTCCCTAGATGCTCTGTAGCGAGTGAAAATATTCCTCCTAAGAAATTCTAACACAACATGTGTATCACAAATCCTAGTAGCTATGGCCTTTACCAAATTATTGAAATAATCTACTGCTACTAGAATGCACTCAAATCCAAAAGAATTCAAAATAAATGTTTAAGGGCATTTCATCGCGTTGGCATCTATCACACATAGAAATAAATGACTTGACATCATACAAGAGAAAAGGCCAAAAGAAACCTGATTTTAAAATTTTTGCTATCGTTCGATTTCATCCATGATGACCTCCTGTTTCTTCTATATGACATGACTTCAGGATGTCAAATTGCTTCTCCTTAGGAATGTAGCATCTCAGAATTTGATTTGGATATAACTTGAACAAATAGGGATCATCCCATAAATAATGCCTTGAATTTGCCTTTAGCTTCTTCTTCTGCTGCCATGAATAATTCTTGGGTAGATAACCTCCTACAAAATAAATAGCAATATTAGAAAATCAAGAAATTGAAATTTCACAAGAATAAATAGCATAAATCAAGAAAAAAATTCTTTCCCTTTTTCCATATGAGAATGATCTAAACATGAGAGGTGATTAGCAAAAAAATTCCCAGCCCCTTTCTTATCCTTGATCTCAACATAAAACTCTTATAATAACAAAATCCATCGAATCAATCGAGATTTAGAATCCTTCTTGGTGAAGAGATATCGAAGGGCTGTATGATTAGACCAACTACCCAATTTGTGTTTCAAGATTCCCCATGGCTGCATCCTGGTTGCGATTCTATTGTTTTTGAGCCTCTATCGTGTATCTTGACTAGACATAAATTGTGTTTGGCTAGTCATAAAACTAGTAAATATATCTTCCAAATTTGGTTTCTTTTCCTAAAGTAGGGTTATCTTGCTTGAAAAATAGGTAGCTAAAAGTTGTGATGTGCTGGTGGAGATTGATAAAGTGCTTGAAAGTTCTAAGCTTGGGGAGGCTGGTAGGTTCGATGGTAAAAAGGATTTTCACCTCTTTGAATGGTTATGTTTGGGGTTAAATAGAGCTTTTACTTGGGTGTTTGAAGATGATGCTTAATTCCTATCCCTCCATGAAAAATTTGGATGATTTCTCCAATCCAAATTATATTGATTGCTATACGGATCATTCCTCTTATGGTCATGAATAACATTAACATCTCTACTTTCTTAAATATAAGCTTCATTCACTTTAGATTCAGTTACCACATTTCCCCCATCATAACATCCACATTCTTGGGAAACCAATGACACATTCTGTAACTTGAGGCTACTTAGCTCTTTCTTAAGCAATTCCATATGAGCTTTTAGCATGGCAACTTTATCCACAATGTGTATGATGCATGTTCTTTTTATCATTACCCGAATCACCCCCAAAACCAAAGGATCATCGAACTCAATAGAGGAAATCTTTAACCTTTAATGGTTTGATCCCACTTTTAGGATTTAACCAAGTTGAGGCTCTTTCTCATGAGCTGATTGATAGTTTCACGATAGAAAAAGACTTTACTCAATTTGCTAAATCCCAAACCTTGTGAGATATGAGATGGAATCTCGAGGTGTTTTTGTCTCATCATTGGCGATTGATAGCCAGGAGGCATCTGTTAGGCACTACAAGGTTGATTGTAAAGAGTCACCACCTAATGGAATATTAGAAAAGGGGTGTTCCGATCTTGTAAGGCCAAAAACCTAAAGATGGTTCGAAACTCAGCTCTTATTTTTACCTTTGATGAATGTGACATAATGGCTTTTAAATTAATTGTGTTATCTCTTTTCTTATATGCAAGATTAGAGCAAATACAAAAATTAAAGTTGCACCCAAACATGTAGGAAAATAGTAAATTATAGCATAGAATAAAGCTATAAAACATCCATAAATCGAGGAGTTTATTTTAACTTTTTTATGAGAACTTTGGTCTTTGCATGTGGGTTATGAAAAAGCATTTCATTGCGTAGGTTGAAGAAAGGGACTTGCCAGCCTAAGTTTTATTAACACTACAAGAAAATAGTCATTTAGTAATGGAAAATATCAATTTTCCATTACTAATAAAAAATACCTACAAAAATTAGCAATGAAAACAGTGGTTAAAAATTTGACGGTTGCTATTTTTTAGCAATGAAAATTTATTTCTGTTGTTAAATTTAGCAACGAAATTTAATTTTCATTGCTAAATCCAACCAACGTAAGATTCGGTGACTTGGTCAAATTTAGCAACGGAAAATATTAATTCCATTGCTAAATCCAGCCACTATTATAAAAAAAATCGCGATGGATTTTTCATTGCTATTTTGTCACTAAAATATTGTTAATTTTTTTTTAAAATTACTATTAATTTATTTCTATAATTGCATAAAAGTCGCTATAAAATTGCTATGCCATTCCTGTTAAGCTCAAGGCACAGAAGTAAAACAAGAAGTAAAATAATAATTCACTTCACTACAGGATCCCATATAAAATTAACGAACAGAGCTATGAAAAAGCTAAGGTAAGCAAACTGATAAAACCTAAAACGTTTTATCTGTAAAAGGAGAGCTGATAGCAGAGATAGTCGATTGGATCGCTGGACCTACAAAATGGAGTGCCTGATCGGAATCGGGCTTTAACACTTCGAACCTTAAGTCAATAGCTTTTAGAGAATAAGTATTTAGAGAGAGAGTCTCAGATGTTCAATACCTGGAGCCATTGTGTTTTAGGCTACTTATAGGAGTTCTTTGGAGAGGTACTTGAGTACCTTAGGGAGTGATAACCGGCAGTCATAGTAGATGAACGGCAATGTGACAGGAAGTAGATGGAGAGTATGGGTATTGACTTGTGTCAATGGGCTAACAGGACATGTTATCCCATCAGTTCGATCGGATATCACGCTTTTCTGAGCTGTCTTCCTGATCATGATTCACCTTTTTGCTATTGGGCTTGGGCCCTATCGAATGCTGTTGGGCCACAACGACTGGGCCTTTGGGAGTGTATTTTCCATAGTTATCACTTGTCCCCCCCGAAAGGTCCGATCGAAAGACTTTCAATTTTTTGACGGAATTTTTGAATCGACTCGAATTTGATAAGTCGTATCTGTTTATTTTGGACAGTCGCTACGCATTTATTACTGGTGCGCGTGTCAAGGGCGACGTTTCGTTCTCTATAGTCGTTATTAGACATGTGGTGACCATCCAATGGATAAGCACTGGGATTATTCTAGAAATATTTTACCTATAAATAAACACTCTTATGGCGATTTTTCTTATTTTTCATCGATTCTCAGCGAGACTCTGCCAAATTTTCTGTGTGGACTTTGCCATTTTAGTGATTTCAGAATTTTTTCAAGAATACCTAAGTAAGTAATCAATCCTTGCTTTTGATTTCTCTTCCTTATTCATAATGTCATTTTTTTATTTCTCCCCCTCCACCAAAGATGACTTTGAGTAGCAACCAGTCTATAGATAGGAATTTTCTTGGAGCTTACGCAGAAAAGTCTTCGTGATGGCCTGATCAAGTTCCATGTCGATGACAGGGGGACCTTTTAGCCATGAGAATAAAGAGTGGCTCATTTGCTATTTATGGAGCTTGGATGCTGGGTTGAGGCTTCCTTTTGATGCTATTGAGATTGTAATTCTCAAAGATTACAGAATTGCCCCTAATCAGCTTTATCCGAACGAATGGGGATCAATGTCCCACTTCAAGATCCTTTGTGAGGTGGCAAGGGTGACGCCACTCAGTTGATCATAGAGGAAGCTATTTAATATACCGCCTTTTCTACAAGGTTTGAAAGATCAAGAAGCTGATCGAACTTTTGGGCAGTCCAGTCAGGTACAATTTAGAGTGTAAGAGAAGCATACATATAGATAATTATGCATTGCATATTTATGAAAAGTGTATCATCTGAAAAAGTACTTATCTTTTTATTTTCGTGATGCAGCTGTGGGCGTAATGGCTAAAGGGGATTATGTCACCAAACGACTAGCCGATCGGGCCAAGGCAAGAATTGAGGCAGATCGTGCTGCTAAGGAGGAGAGGAGATCCAAAAAGAGAAAGCTCGTGCCTCATTCAGAAGCTTAGGCTTCCAATCCTTCTACAATCGCTCTCGTTGTTGCCTCTAGTGACGTCATGGCTCCTGTTGCTTGCCCTTCTCAGACCTCTCCTGGGTCCTCCTTCGGCCTACCGTTGTCTGAGGATCAGATAAATATGTCCGTTACGGATGAAGATGCACAAAGGAGGATCGAGGAGGTGGCCAGAAATAAAGTTGCCGACTTGATAGCCGTGGTGGATGCAAGAATTGCCACTAGAAGTAAGGAGCCCGTTCAAAATGTGATTGCAAGAATTTCCGAAAAAAGGGCCTCATCGTTAGGAGAGGTTTTGAAAAATCAATTTGGTGACGACTGATCTATTGACAATAAGGCCGTATCAAACTATTTGTGCCGAGGCATGCTTTAAAAGGGTGATTTTAACGCAATGGGAGATCCCAACATACTATCCCGAGAGTGCAGTCTTTTTTAGCAGCAAAGTCTGGAGGTATCTTTTCCAAATTTTCGTTCTAAATAATTCTAATGTTTTCACTTCATCTGACTGTTATTTCTTCGGTTAGCTGATCCTTTTATTTTCCCTTTTGTTCTTTAGTTAATAAAGAGGGGTTTGCACTTGCACGGCGTGGCTAATCTTTGCAAGAAGCAATGGAAAGATTCTGATCGGGTGAGAAGAAAAGCAGAAGATAAGTATGAAGCTACTAGGAGAGAATCTCTTCGTGGCCATTCAAAAATTAAAAAATTAAAGGAGGAGGCCACTCATCTTTCTCGAGACCTGAGAGCTTGGCAGAGAGAGGTTGATCATCTTAATGGGGACATGGCCCGTTTAACTATCGAGAATGCCTTAGTGCATAAATTTGAAGAAGAGACAACCAGGCTGAGGGAGGAGTGTACACGTTTATCTGCCGATTGTTCAAAGGCCAAAGAGGAGCATGACCTTTTACAGGGCAAACGAAAATCATTGAAAACCACCTTGTCCGAAAGAGAAATGGCGTGGGGTAAGAAGCTTGATGACGAGCTTGCCACCCAGAGAGAAAAGCTAATGGACCAGATGGGAGAGGCCCAAGGGCAGCTATTGACTCGGTTGATTTATGCAGTTGAGCAACACTTTTCGGAGGCTGACCTTAGCTGGATGGAGGACCCAGGAGTCTTGCTCGACCCCCCTTTCAGCGATGATGAAGAGGAAGCTCCCCATAATCTTGAGTTATCTCTGGCTATCCTTGTGGAACCGATCGGTCCAATTGTGGCTGTTTCAGCACCAACAGACCCTGTTCTTAAAAATGCCCTAGAGTCTCCACCATCTTTAGCCGATACGGATGCGCCTCCTATAGTTGTAGAGATTATAGATACAGAGGCTTAGATTTTTACCTTTTGACTAGTAAAAAGTTCTTCATATCTAAAAAATTCGACGTGTCAAAGCATTTTTCTTTCAATTGTTTTCATATTACAATTTCAATTTAGGTGAAATCTATCATGAAATTATCAAAAGGAGAATAAACATTTATCAACCATGGAGATTTTAGGGATTTAAACATGGAGAATGCGTAAAATTGACTAAGCAGAATACTTTTTGAATTTTAGCATGTTTTTCTAAGGAGAATACTTCCTGAATTTTATCATTCTTTTTAAATATTTGCAGTTCACAACACTTTATGAGCGATTGATCCCATCGAATTTTAACCTTTTTGTTCGGCGCGAGTTGTTACTTAGATTTATCGCGCTAGGCACGTTAGGTGATTTTATCGGCATTTATTTGAAATATTAGCCAATCGACTATTTATGGGAGAGTCATCCATGACAAGTGATTTTTCGATTTATGGTGAAAGACAAAACTCCATTCTCACTCCCAATTGAGCGCTTTCATAGCTCAATGGTAGAGCACCATATATTATCCTTTTTGGGCGTGGGCCCGCACAGGGGGCTTACCCTTAAGGATTTGTTCCTCTCTTGGAGGAGGCCCATAGCCTTTGCTTTATTTTAGAGATTTGGTGATTTCATTTTTTGAGGAAGTACATTTAACTCGATTGTCATCCTTCGTATTTTGGGCTCGAGATGGACATCGAGCTTAGCGAGTGAATTAGCAGAGATTAAATGAAGGCATCTTGCATCTTTGGTTCGGGAATAACACCGAACCTAGCAGACGAATTTATTGAGGAGAAGCATTTTTGTACTTTAGGCTCGGGATGAACATCAAGCCTAGTGAGTAGACCGATAGAAATTTAAACGAGTGTGCCTCGTATCTTGAGCTCAAAATGTACATCGACCTTAGCAGAGGGACTTATTTTATAAGTGAATGCATTTTAACTTTCGCATTTTTGACTGTGTCAAGCCTGACGAATAAGATAAGAACGACTGGTTGTGCTTTTGATTCGGAATAGACGTCGAACTTAACAAATATTCATCATCAAATTTCGGTCGGATTTTTTCAGATCGAAAGTAGGGAATTATGTCGAATGGAGCCAAACAGATATCCTGCAAATATACATTTAAACCAAACAAACAAAGAAAAGAAAACATACCTTTTGTCCAAAGATGAAGAAGAAAAGGAGCCTACTTTCTTTATTGAATATTAAGTTATACATGATTATACTCAATACTTCTTCAGCAATGAGATATCCTAGCTTCTGGAGATGTTCGAGCCTTCAAGGGTCTTGGGTCTATAGGTATTGGAGTTGGTGTGAGCTTCCCCTTTTTGGCATTTCCCGTGCCTGTATCTGTTTCTTCGAGCACAAGAGTAATTATATTAAGGGTTCTTGTCTTTTTAAGTTGCGTCTTTTAGCGACTTTTTGTTTGTAGGCAGCGATCGTGGCATAGACATCTTTCCCTTTCTCTTATATTACATCCTTATGTTGGCATCTATCTGATCGGCATATAAGCCGGATCCTTATATTAGGGTTGAATATGGTGGTGTACTCCGTCGTTCGGACAAAGAATGTGCGGTGAGTCACCAAAACTTGAATGGAAGCCTACTTGACCCCCTTTAGTCATTCCAGATGTCCAGTATGGACCGTCCTACCATTATGGCATCTTTTCACTCCTGCATTAGTATGAATCGTCCTACCATCATGGCCTCTTTTCACTCCTGCATTGGTACAGATCGTCCTACCATCATGGCCTCTTTTTGGTGCTTTATTTTGGCAACATATGCTTCCCTGGATGCCTTTTGATTACCCCTCAGGATAATGATTCCTTCCCTAATCGGGATATTTATCACCATGTATCGAATACTGGTGATAGC
>JBBPFJ010001157.1:0-22609 GCA_037975025.1 Excoecaria agallocha
GGCCACGCAAGGACAAAAGCCTTATGGTGAGTTGCCATACAAAGCTCCTAGCCTTATGGTGCATGGCCACGCAAGGCCAAAAGCCTTATGGAGCGTGACCATATAAGGCTTCCAGCCTTGTGGTGCATGGCCATGCAAGGCAAGAAGCCTTGTGGTGCACGACCACGTAAGGCTTCTAGCCTTGTGATGCATGGCCATATAGGGTTTCTTGGCCTATTGATGCATGACTAAGTGATACTTCACTGCTCTTCTCTTCACTATTTTATGCACTCACTAAGATTGTCTAACAAAATGCCTCCACATTAATTTTGAATAAGCCACACTCTTCATATAGATAATTAACCTCTAGTGCAGCAAAATTGACACATACTTAATGAGTATGTTGCCAAAAGTAAAAAGGTGATTGTTTATGCTATACCCTTTCTAGCTAGCAAGCCTTAACCGTCAAGGTAGGGTGATCATGGCAAGTTGAACAAATAAGTGCTAATTGTAACTTTTAGAATTATGACTGTATTGTATTAATGTCATGATTGCATTAAACTACTATATATATGTGTGTGTGTGTGTGTGTGTGTGTGTGTGTGTGTGTGTGTGTGTGTGAGTGTGTGTGTGTGTGTGTGTGTGTGTGTGAAGTATGATAACATTTGTTCTTAAACGAGTTTAAATACACTGTATATAAGGTATGAGTTAATATAACCAATGTAGATGCCATCATATGAATATGAAATGTGAATGCATATATGAATTGTGGTTTGAGCAAATATTGTACTGTGTAAGGGGTATCATGATGAATCAAATATTCTCAAAAAGTGGTTAAGCCTACGGGTCTTAGTTCAGCTGTGGATTAGATAGGCATGCCTAAAGGGATACAGTTACAGCTGCCATAGTTGACCCCGTTTGGGTCCATTGTTTGTTCGTTTAATGGAACCATAGTTCGGCCCCTTTGGGTCCATTTTGTTAATATCTTCGAATATCCATTATTTGATACCTTTGGGTATCCATTGATGATACCAATTGGTATCCATAGCTCCCGTTATCCACCCTTTGAACTAGAACTTAGGCAGGCAATTAAAGGCTTAAAGATGTGTTCAAAATATGAAATACATGTATCTATTTCCTCATTCATAAATTGTAAGCACGATGAATCACTTATGACAATGTTTCATCTTCATTTCCTTTTTGGCTATAAATTGTTCTACGAAATGAAATCATGATACAATTATGTTGATATTCTTATTGAAATGCTTGTGTGAAGATGATTATCATGACTACTGTGAGTGGTCAACTATGTTAATTTTTTAATATTTCTTTTTCCCACTTAACTTTATAGCTTTGCACGGGTTGTTTTATATCCGTGTAGGTTTTTTTGAGAGTCGCTTAAGGGCTTAATTCTGCATCAGTTGGCCGACAAGAGTCGGTCCAGATTTAGATGTAGGATATTTTATAGATAATTCCTTTTTGTAAAGTCTTATGTTTTGCTATGATTTAATTCAAAAATTGTAATATAGAGGACTATAACAATTTACTTAATTGCCATTGCTTGCATACGATTTCTAGATTGTGGTGATTAGTATGTGAATGCCATGAATATGATTTTTTTTACATGAAATTCTAGGTTAACCTATATGTTATGCATACATTATATATATATATATATATATATAGGCTTGTGTACCCATTAAGGGTGTTATCATGGAACCTAATATAATCATTATTTAAGGTAACACCTAAATTATATACATGATGATTATAATGATGAATCACTAGTGCGAATTATGTTGTTGAAGGAATGATAACATGACTTGATATGGCCATGATTATAAGACATAATGATACGGTTAGACCTTAGAATTAAGGTGTCATAGGATTTGTTTTGGGTTGATCTAATGGATATTTATTTGCATTGAGTTGGGTTTGGATCATTATTTTTGGATGGGTTTGGGTTGAATTTTGGGTTTGAGTCAATTTTTTCGCCTCTATTTGTTAGTGTTATTTTCTTTATTATTGTTGTTAATTTAATTTGCTTGTTTATGTCTTATTTTCCATGTATAATTTAACACATTTTAATTAATATTATGTTTATAATTAATGTTTAGTAAGTTTTTGGTATTTTTTTCAAAAATTTATTTTTCCTTTTTTTACATAAAAATCATTTTTCGACCCCTTTAATGACGAATGGTTTATCCCAGCACTAAAAGATTTTGCTTTAAAAGCCCTTTTTGCTGGAACTGGACCTTTGGCAACAAAAGTATATGGTGACAGTAAAAAACACTCATCGCTAAAAGTGCCAGTCAAACACTTCCTCTTTGCCACTCTTCCTTCTCACTCCCCACTCTTTTTTAGTCCTTTTATGCTTTGGCCTTCAATAATAATTGTTTTATTTTATTTTTATTACTTTGATTAATTATTTTATTATTATTAATTTATTCCTTTTAATTTCATTATTTTATTATTTTTTATTATTTCCTTGTTTGTTGTTGTTGTTGTTATTATTATTATTGTTGTTGTTGTTTTCTTGTTAATTTTATTAATATTTTAATTGTTGATTTTATGATAATATTTTCAATTGTCATTATTAATATTTTTATTATTCTAATGGTAACATTTGTAATTATTATTTACTATTATCATTAATTTTATTATTTTTTATTGTCATTTTTATCTTTACTGACTAATTATCTTTTTATCATTTTTATGAATAATCTCCCTCCTGAGTCGAGACCAGAGAATATAGAGAAGCAGCATAGACTAGGATTTATTTTTCTATCCTATAATCTTTTTCCTTCCTTTTATTTAATTGTCTATAATAACGTAACAAAAATGGTTTTTTGCATGCTTTAATTGAAAATAACACTTAAATATTTTATACTTAATGAATTGAATTTTTCTCATAAAATGGATTAATATCCTATTTTATTCCAAAAGTCATACAAAGGAATTTTATAAATATTGTATGAGAGAACCAATGTTCTCAATTTAATTAATGACGCGATTTATGCATCTTTTACTTGTATTATTATTTTTTATGTCTTTATTAATTTGTAAATAAATAATTTTTCGAGCAATATAATAAAAAAAACCCGTTAAATGGTTTTTATACAAGTTTGAGTGGGATTCTTCTATGATAAAAGATGACCAATGTCCCAATTTTTTATCCACAAAATAACATGTAAATTAAGGATTTTTTTATCAATAGAAATGATTTTCTACCTTAAAATTGACTAAACACGATTCCTTTTTTGCAAAGCCATGAGGAATCAATTATCCCATTTTTATCTAAAATACACATAAAATCTTGACTTTTGCAAATGTGCATGTGAGGACTAATGTCCTAATTTAAATAAACTTGATTAATTCCTCAATTTATACATAAAAATGCTTTTACTTTTATTTTTAAATGCTTTACAGCTTTTAATATATATCATTTATCGCTTTCCAAGGTGCTTGAGTGCACCTTTATTTTTCTTTGCATAATAACTCACGTGAGAAAATAGAAAAAATACATTAATCATTAAAAATCATTTATGTAACATTAACCAAGGTATAAATAGGAGTAAAATCTGAACTTTCTCTGGTTTCAGTATCACAAGGTATTAAAAAATCACTTTCCTAATGTTATATTGGATGGAGACTTCTTAATTTATACCTTGTGATGCTCAAAAGATGTCTCATAAATTGGTTGTTAGTAAATAAATAGGGATACTTTGGTTTGCTATCTTATGCCTTTTGAAGGCTTGAGTGCATCATGTATTGCTGGTTGAATCCCCACTCATTACACAGCAATTGGATTTCATGAGTCTAACGAACCTCATTCATTCTTGAACCCTCAAAATGAGTTTTTAAGAGTATACCGAATGCCCATGGGATTTGAAGTGCATAAAAATGTCTTATTATGTTACCATTTTATTATTTATCACCTGCATGCAAGTGAGTTATATTTGAAATACATTCTATGACTAATATAAGGTTTTAAGAACTAAATTGACTATGTAAAAATTTATTAAATAATATTATTAATCCTGAATTTATACCTACAATTCAAAAGAAAATTCTTTTATTATTCAAATTATAAATGTCTAGGTGGTGAGAATGATTTCGATGGCACACCTAATCTGAAAATATTTTATCAATTTGAATCTCCTACAACTATTTAACCTGAACTCTGCATATATCGTGTGAAAGATTATAACCTGTTGAATAGAGAAACATCAGACTATTAAACATGTTGAATGCTAAACTTCCAACCACTAAGGAATATGAACTCTACATGAATCTCGATTCACAAGATACTACTTTTCCAATTTTCCTTTGTGTTATATTAATTTTAGTGATATGTATAATCAGTGAATGATTTTTAGTACTTCTCCATAACTATATGTTGTTTAATTCAATACTACTCTAAATGGAAAGGCTCATTACTGCACCATCTAGAATTTGGTTTTATTTACGAAATTTATTAAAGTTTTCAGTTGAAACTTATTTTTTGAAGTAGGGCTCGATTTCTATCATAGTAAAAGTATGCATATACCCCCAATCTTATTTCCATTAATGTCCTACAATTTACGTTTTGCCAAGCTATTTAGATTAATTATATGTCATGTGAGGTTTGATCTGTGAGTCCTGATATATATAGCATTTAGCAAGTATTTCTATGATAGTAATCAATGTTTTTTATCCGATGCTTTCGCATCTTCTAATCCAATTTATAATTTTGAGATTTGTTATCCCTTCTATGATACCTTTAAGGTATCTTTTATGACACTAGTTGGTGTATTCTGCTCGATACTTCGGTATCTTCTAATTTAATATGTAATTTTGAGACTTATTATCTCTTTTGTGACACTATGGTGTCTTTTGAATATTAGTGCTATGGCACCTTCTGATATAAGATATATAAGGTTATTACCTCTTATGTTCGATGCTCCATAAGAGTATATTCTGCTCTGTAACTATTCTAATTTAATTCTAAATAATGATGCCTTTATTTTGTATTTCTTATTTTTAACTTTTCTTATCTGTTACTTTGAAATATAATAAGAAACTCATTGTAGTTCTGCTTTTAATCATTTTTATTGATACTCCAATCAATTTCTAGCTATGACATTAAGAGCTAAAAAATTATTGCTTATCAGTTACACTATATATATATATATATATATATATATATATATATACTGGCTTTAGAGTGCTTACTAAGGTATGATATGTTTTTTTAAATAAGTGTCATATGCTTATGCTAAAAAAATAATAATAAATATTTAAAGAGTAAATCAATGTAGATCATAGACTACAAAAGGGAAAATTTAGGCTTACGTTATGCTTTAAATATAAGGATGTGCATGTGCTATGTGTGAACATATTTGTTACTGATATTTAGTGATGTCTATTAACTTAGGAAAATTTTACATGGAGGTTTATAAGACTATATTGTCTCTCTAGTTGAACATTAAATGCTTAGTATCTCTTATTTCATACTTGGATAGCAACTTATATACCTGTTATCCATTCTAGATAACAGAATTCAAATAATAAATGATTTAATGTACCATGATAAGACTGAATTAAGTATAATACATTTGGTTCAAACTAGTCTAATGAAATGAGTTATTCTAGTATACTAAGGAATTTGTTTATTATATAGATACCTGCTTTATAATGAAAATTACTTTAAAAAATTATTTACTTAAGCAATATCATAATGTTACTCAAGGCCTTATTTTAGAAAGACTATAGAGTTTTGAGGTGATAGGTAAATTAAATTAGTTCCTAATCTATTGATACTATAACTTATATCTAGAGAAGGAAAATATAACATAATTACCATGAGTGTGAATTTTGGGAATGAAATTCCTTTAAGAGGAAGAGAATTATAAGGCCTTAAATTATACCTTCAAAGATTTTGAGAATGAAATTGGAATTTATGAAGTTATTTCAGGTAATTAAGGTAATGTAAAAGTTTGGAAATTAAGTATACATTGGTATTAAGGGTAAAATTGAGATAAGATTATTTCAGTAAAAATATTTATTAGGGACTAAAGAGATATTATGCTAAAATCTTTATATTGCAACCAATAGAATTTTTGCATTTTAATTTCTAGAATAAGGGATAGTAGTTGAGATGGAAATCTATTCTTATTGGAGGTCAGCCATGAAAAAAAAAAGGAAATGAGAAAAGGAGAGAAAGAGAGGGAAAACTACCATTGCTGGCCAACATATTTTTCTTCTATCCTTTTTCTTTTAGTCTTAAGTCTTCAGTTTTTGGAGAAATCATCAAAAAGAAGTGTGGAAAGTTGATTCAAGAATTAGAGTGGAATAATATATAGTTGAAGAACAAGGTAGAATCAGAAACATGGAAGCAAGTATTGATTTAAAAGCTAGAATGCTCTCTTTCGGTAGGTAAGTGAAGAATTAATTTTGTATTTAACCTAGGTTTATTGCTACTGGATTTTTGTCTTTAGAAGGAATTGAGTTGACTAATAATGAAATACAATTTAGTGTATTCAAACAAGAGTTAATGTTATATAATTATTCTATAAGTTCTTTACAATTTGCTTGATTTATGGTTGAATAATCCGTTAGGTTGTTCTTTCAACATTGAGAAGTAGGAATTCCTTAAGAAAAGTGAACTGCATGAATTTTTCCAGCATGAAGTAGTAGGAATAAAGTAAGAATTCCTAAACTTATGACAAGAATGGACATTTGGTTGATTTTTGTTTTTGAATAGCCTTGGGGTGGAGTTTATCTGGTAGAAAATGATTTGAAAATTGAAAAATTTATGGTTTTAGAAACTAAATTATGTTGGATATATGTGATTAGGTATTTGTGAGGTTATGGCCTGTATGTAAGAGAGAAATTATTGTATAGAAAGTTAAAAACTGGCATGCAGAGTTAAAAGTGTATCATCAACCCGATGGAGAATATTTTTGGCTCTATCGAGTCACTGATCCATTCTCAGTCCAGATGCTATCAACCTATCTAAGATAGCTAGTATCCTCACTAGATCACCCTATTTTGTCCTAGAAATATGTGACTTTTGTTTTGTTATTTAAAGTTGTTTCAATGTAACTTTAATTGAATAAATCCTTTAATAATTTACTTAAGTTACCTATAATGGTTAGGCTGTTCATACATATATGTTATTGAATCTTATTGGGGTTCAGGATGAAGATTATGGAGATATATTTTTTTCTAATAATTTTAATGAGTAATCCAAGTTATACTTAAGATGACTAAAGTTTCAAATTGATAGATTTCTAACTTCTTTATAACGGTCTGAGAATGATGAAGCCATGCTTTAGGACCTTAATTATTTTGACAATTGTAATTGGGATAATTAAGGTATTTATATCATAGTTGTGGGTTGGTTATATTTTTAGAATACATTAAAGAATCCTGGTCGAGGATAACTAATAGTCCAACCTGGTTTTTTTAACTATTTTAAGTATTATAATCTTAAGTTTCACATTTAAGTTCAATATTTTAGTATGGGTATTATACTAAATTCTTATGTCGGTAATGTAGTCATACTATATGGATTATTGTTTATATAAATCTCAGCTTGAAATTTTCCAGGTATATTGTTAAAGTTTAATTGAATGTTCTTTACCTCTAAAATGTCTACAAGCGTATACACAAATAAAAATAAATATTTGTTTTGTCTGGATTATGATAGCTTGAAGGTCTATTTGATAGATCATTAGATATGAACCTACAAGTTCTATTGCTAACATGTTAAGCACGTTTGGAACTTCCTGCAGCTGTTATTCTAACACATTAGTATCTTCTAAATTTTGATGTATAACACCTTCTCAACTATAAATTCTGGGGCATAAAATTCCTTCTGCTTGGCAATCTTCACTACAAGAAAATAGCCAAATAGCAACACAATTCATTCTATTGCTAATTTAGCAACAGAAAATAAATTTTGTTGCTAAAATTGGTTGAAGTTTTAGGGATTTAGCAACGAAATACAAAATGGTTATATTCTGTTGCTAAAAAGGAGGGAGATTTTAGCGCCAAAATACAGCAACGGAAAATAATTTTCGTTGCTAAAAATGGCGGCACTTGATAGCAGGAAAAATTTGGGATGAAAATTAGCAACGAAAATTAATTTCGTTGCTAAAATAGCAACGAAATATAAATTTCGTTGCTATTTTATGTCGAATTTAGTGAAGGTATAAATAATAGCAACGGACTTTTTATTCCGTTGCTAAAATAGCAATGGAATTTATGTTCCGTTGCTAAAATATATTCCGTTGCGATTTTATTTCAAATTTAGTGAAGGTAAAAATAATAGCAACAGAATAATTTCGTATCTAAATTAAGGGCCAAGATGTGATGGTAAAATTTTGGAGGAAAATTTAGCAACGAAATTTTATTTTCGTTGCTAAAATAGCAACGAAACCTAATTTCCGTTGCTAATTTTAGAAAATAGCAACGAAAATTCAATTTCATTGCTAAAATTTTGGGGAAAAATTTAGCAACGAACTTCCATTTCCGTTGCTAAAATAAGATTATTCGAGGAAAAAATTTTGTTCCAAAAAATAGCAACGGAATTCACTTTTCATTGCTAATTTGAAAAATAGTAACGGTATTCATTTCCGTTACTAAATTAAGATCATTCGGAAAAAAAATTTATCCCAAAAAATAGCAACAGAACTCATTTTTCGTTGCTAATTTGAAAATAGCAACAGAATTCATTTTTCATTGCTAAATTAAGATCATTCGAGAAAAATTTTTGTCATAAAAAATAGCAACGTAATTCATTTTTCGTTGCTAATTTTAAAAATAGCAGGGAAATTCCATTTCCGTTGCTAAATTAAGATTATTCAAGAAAAAAAATTTGTTCCTAAGAATAACAACGGAATTCATTTTCCATTGCTAATTTGAAAATAGCAACAAAATTCCAGTTCCATTGCTAAATTAAGATCATTCGAGAAAAAATTTTGTACCAAAAAATAGCAACGGAACTCATTCTCCGTTGCTAATTTGAAAATAGCAACGAAATTCTAGTTCCGTTGCTAAATTAAGATCATTCGAGAAAAAAATTTTGTACTAAAAAATAGCAACAAAACTCATTTTCTGCTGCTAATTTGAAAAATAGCAACGGCATCCATTTTCGTTGCTAAATTAAGATCATTCGGAAAAAAAATTGTCCCAAAAAATAGCAACGGAGCTCATTTTTCGTTGCTAATTTGAAAATAGAAACGGAATTCATTTTTCGTTGCCAAATTAAGATCATTCGAGAAAATTTTTTTTCACAAAAAATAGCAACGGAATTCACTTTTCGTTGCTAATTTTAAAAATAGCAACGGAATTCCATTTCTGTTGCTAAATTAAGATTATTCGAGAAAAAAATTTTGTTCTAAAGAATAGCAACGGAATTCATTTTCCATTGCTAATTTGAAAATAGCAACGGAATTCCCATTCCGTTGCTAAATTAAGATCATTCGAGAAAAAAATTTTGTACCAAAAAATAGCAACGGAACTCATTTTCCGTCGCAAATTTGAAAACAGCAACGGAATTCCAGTTCCATTGCTAAATTAAGATCATTCTAGAAAAAAATTTTGTACCAAAAAATAGCAACGGAACTCATTTTCCGTTGCTAATTTGAAAAATAGCAACGGAATCCATTTCGGTTGCTAAATTAAGATTATTCGAGAAAAAAATTGTGTTCCAAAAAATAGCAACGAAATTCATTTTTCGTTGCTAATTTGAAAAATAGCAATGGAATTCATTTTCCATTGCTATTTTAGCAACGAAAATCTAATTTCGTTGCTAATTTGAAAAAGTAGTTGCCATTTTCTTAACCCTAAGTATAAAACCTGCGATTTTCTTTGGCTCTACATTTTTCTGCCTCAAGCCTCTCTTTGTCTCTCTCTCTCTTGCTCTCCATCAAGGCCTCTTTCAATCTCATCTAAAGGTACTTATTTTTCTCCCAATTTTTCTTTTTTTTTGTTATTTTCTTTTTCTTGATTTCCTTTGATTTGGTAATTTTATTTATCTTTAATTTTTGTTTTTCCTTCATTGTTGTTTATTTGGGGTTAGATCTCCCAATTTAAGACTTACTTGACTCATTGTAAAGGGTAAAAGTGGGTTTGTCTCTAATGGAGTTTTGGGTTTGTCTGTTTCTCTTCTTCTGTGGATATAAAGAATCTAAATTTCAAAGGTACGTTCTAACTCATATCTCTTTTTCTTCTTGGTTTGATTTTGGTTGATTTAATTTTGGATATTTGGATGCAAGTTTTGAATTGATTTTGAATCTTTGTATGATTTTTGCTTTTGAATTAATTTTGATGAATTGAGAGGTGTCCTATTGTAGTTGAAAAAAGGAAATGGGGCTGCTGCTTTGGCTCTATAAATTTAGTTAATTTTTTGCTGCTTGAAATCTTATGGGCCATATTTATTTTATTTTTTTATAGTTACAATTTCTAAAAATAAAGTGAAAATTAATTTCATTTGTATTACATGTCATTACCACAAATATTTGATTTAGTTTGTAATCTTCTATCACAATCTAAGTTCAAAATTTTTTGACATCTTATGGGTCACAAATAGAAAAACTGAAAGTAATTTTGTAAATAATCAACAATATTTTAATGACGGAAGAGCGATGAAAATTTCGTCGCATTTTTTTTATAATACTGGCTGAAAATAGCAACGGAATTGTGATTTTCGTTACTGAAAATAGCAACAGAAATTAATTTTCGTTGCTAAAAATTACAACGAAAATTAATTTCCGTTGCTATTTCAAAATTTTCTTGTAGTGCATTAGGGGTGTCTTTTACATGTTATATATATATATATATATATATATATATATATATATATATATATATATATATATATATATATATATATATATATATATATATTATTACCTACGTATTGTTGGTTGAGTTATGTACATATCTACTTAAGTTATTAGCTGTTAGTCTCTGTTTGAACACGAGTAATGGTTTTGCCTTGATATTCTTCCATATGCTACCCTAGACAATAACCAGATGCTTGATAAAGTTTATTTTATAATGATATTTATCTGTTAAGCCATGTTAATACCTCATTTAGGCTTTATTAATACTAATAAAGCTTAAATAACTACCATAACTAGGATATTTTTAAGTATCTACAAATTTATGTATTATGGGCTTGTTTTTTTTAGGTTATCTCTTATTAAGCTTTAATCTAGGCATGGGCTTACATTTGTGCAGATATTTTGTTTTATTGAAGCATCTTGAGTCGAGACATTGACGGTCGACCAACTTAGAAGTCTAGGATGCAAGCATTTAATACTTTCTTTTTTATTTGTTTCGTATATTGAAAGATAATTTCACTAATTAATGTTAACTAAATCTGAAATTACTTGATTGTTGGTTTTTGCCTCCAATACCCTTATATGGGGTATTAGGGTGTGTGACTCTGTGTTTAGACCTCATAAGGTCGAAATGCCATTTTCTAATGTTTTATTGAATGGAAACTCCTTATTCTTCATTTATAATGCCTAACCGATGCTTCCCAATAGCCTATTGGCACTAATGGGATTTTTTTTAATTCCTACATTATATTAACATATATCATAATTTATGCACCAATTTACTATTTTTGTAAAAAAATAAAATTTTAAAAAATTAAAAGAATATATAAATTCCTAACATATTAGCACACACATTTAAATTTTAAAATTTAAACTAATACTATTTAATAAATTTTATCATTTTATATAATAATTTTTTCAATGACATAACATTTTTTATATATCATTTACAATTATAAACATTTTACACTAATTATTCCATAAATCTCTTAAATATTAATTTTGATACACTTATAAAGTCATGCAAATCAAATTGGGAATTATCAATTTCAAAAATAAATCATTTGAAGATAATTTTCTAATTGAATTATATAACATATGCAAAGACTTAATAATTTGTTTTTCTTTTTTTTTTGTGATATTCAACACTATCCTTCCTCACTCTTAAAATAATTTCCCTTCATACACATCTACTAATGCCCTCCCAATTCGCATGAAGGGTCTCCCTAAAATCAATGGACAATTAGCATCATATGCAAAGTCTGAAATCACAAAATTGACAGGAAAAATAAATTTATCCACTTTAACAAGTGAATCCTCGACTATGCCATAACGTTTCTTAATGGATTGGTCCGCTAATTGTAAGACCATGGAAGTAGGCTTAACATCTTCTAAGCCTAACTTCTCAAACATAGAAAATGGCATAAGATTGATACTAGCCCCTAAATCACGCAAGCACCTAAAAAACTTCATTTTCCCTAAAGTACAAATAATAGTGAAACTACCAAGATCCTTAAATTTTGTAGGTAATTTACTGGTGATTATTGAGCTATAATTTGTAATTAACTCTACAGTGGATACATCTTCCCAACTCTTTTTCTTAGATATTAATTCTTTTAAAAACTTAGCATAGTTGGAAATTTGGGTTATTGCCTCAACAAAAGATAGATTAACATGTAAATGATCCAATTTATCAATGAAAATAAAAAATTGCTTATCAGCATCCTTTTTCTTGAATCATTGCGGAAATAGTGGTCTAGGTTGAAAAACCTTACTATTGGAAACCCCCTCTATCGCGTCTATGGCTTGAGTCATGCTCACCACATTGTTTGATTATCCCTCTGTTGTGCTCGAGGCTTGAGTCGTGCTCGTGATAGGAGAACCATCTTCCTTCTGAACTTCATTTTCCTATAAAACTCCATTTTGTTTAGTTGTAACAAATTCATTATCATACTTTTTATTTGATTTTAGTGTGATTTCCTTCATTTGCTCCCTTGGATTATCTTCCATGTTACTTGGATGACACCTTTGTATTTTTGAAGGTAGTGCATTGGCAATTTGTCCCAATTAGACCTCTAGATTGTGAATAGATGATGTATGATTTTTTGCAATTTGGTCAAACTTAGACTTCGGCCTCTTATAATTCTCTTCTTGTGAACTAAACTTCAAATTAATGCCCTCTAATAATCTATCCATTTTGACCTCTAATACTCTAAATTTGTCTTGCTGCTGCTGGAAGCCTATACCTCCTCTATTCTGATTATTACTACTCCCTAATGAGAAATTTGGATGGCTTCTTCACCTAGGGTTATAGGTGTTGGAATAGGAGTTTCCACATCCTTGACCTTGAATGAAACTTCCTTGCTTTCCATACTTGTCATCCCCACATTACAACCTTCACTTAGATGACCTTATTGACTGTAAATAGTGCATACATTTGGTGGGGTTGCTCCCATGCTCAAGTTGTCTATCTTATGGGTCAAAGCTATAACTTGTGCTTACAAAGCAACAATCGAATCAATTGAATGAACACCCTTAACAAAGGAAGAATTGGATACCTTCGCTCTTTCTATCGACCACACGCAATCGTTAATTAATATCTCTTGAAGCAATTCAAAAGCAGCATCCGTTATTTTCCTCATGAGAGAACCAGTAGCAACAGTATCTATAGTACCTCTTGTGGTAGGATTTACTCCTTTATAGAAAGTTTGCATGAGCAACTCTTTTGGTTAATTATGGTGTGGACAACTCTGTTGTAATTCCTTAAATCTTTCTCACCCTTCATACAAAGACTCGTTATCATGTTGTACAAAAGTTGTTATGTCCTTAATTATCTTTGCAATTTTTGCTAAGGGAAGATATTAAAAAAAAAATGCTTGAGCCAATTGGTCCTGTGTAGTAATAAAAGCTCTTGCTAGTGAATTCAACCAATCCTTGGCCTTCTCATTCAATGTAAAAGGAAATACACTAAGCTTTATTGCATCCGTCTAAACTCCATTAATTTTAAAGTTATCATAGATTTCTAAGAAATTTGCTTAATGGGCATTGGGATCCTCATTTGGCAAACCATAGAACTAAATGCTATTTTGCACCATTTGCAATAAAGAAAGTTTAATTTCAAACTAGTTCACATTTACCGTTGCCCTTACCACCCCTTGTTGAGCCCCACTCAACGCTGGTGTAGAATAATCCATCAATCTAGGTGGATTATCTTTAGCCATAACTGGTCTCTTATTCTTCTTCTTCTTTGGGGTCATGCTATACAAAAAGAATCGCTCAATTTTCGGATTTAATTGTTCAAGTTCTTCTTGAGAACTCCTTTTCTTAAGCATAAACTCGAACTATCAAAACCCTATAAAAACAAAACAAAACAAATAAACAAATTATGTATAGCATTCCAAAATCTTAAATCAAGATTTATAATGGTAATAATATCAATCATAACAGTCTCCGACAATGGTATCAAAAACTTATTATGCTAAATTCACAAACGTACGGATATTTTGGGTCTACCAAAGTATTATGCAAATATCTCAATAGAGCTATTGGTATTTTAGTAGGTATATTTTGATATAACGAAGTGCAATGTGATTTTAAAACTGTCATCTAATGTATCTGTAAGTCTCTTTTGGTATATTAAAATACTATATAATAGTTTTAATAGTGATATTGAGTATACCACTGATATATATATTGATATACTAAAATGCCTAATAAGAATTTCAACAGTGCCATTTGATATACCTACATATATATTTTGATATACTAAAATATTTTGTAAGCATTTCAACTGCACAAAAAAAAAAAGGAAATAATTTAAGATTTTGTTTGTCCAATAAGAACATAGATAATATAACAATAAAATAAATCTGTTAAGAGAATAAAAGATTAAAAACAAATAAAACATTTTGTGAAAAATTAGCATAAATTAACAAACCCAATTTAACTTTTTAATTGATAATTACTAACCTTATTTTTAACTTGTTGAGGATTAATGTTTCTCTTTCAAAATTTTGAGTTTGACGTGATCTTCAGTTAGCCTGCTCCACTACGAATGTAAAATTTCCAAAAAAATCGAGTTGAATTGAAATCAGAAATGCAAGTAATTAGTTGCGGGCATTATTATATGCTGTCTTGCGTCTTTGTCCGCTTCTGAATTTGGCGTTTTCATAATTATTCTTAATTAGAGCACTCAGCCTGCTCAACTACGAATATAAATTATATAATACTCCGTTAATTAACTTGCCGACCAAACATTATCTAACTAAGAACAATTTAGGTGTATCGCTCACACGTAACAATGTTTGTGCGAGGGACACGCTTATTTTCGAATTTTAATGCCTGACCCACAAAAACCATTTGATATTCTATACTAAATCAAAATCAATTCGTAAAAAATTTACTGATCGAAAATAAATAATATTTTTCAAGTTTTTTTCTTTTTTCTTTTTCTAGCGAATCACGTTCTGTAATTTAATTATATTATAAATCAATTTTTTGGGATGATTTAAATAAAATTTTATAAAATTAAAAGAACTTTTTCATAATCAAATTTTTGGAGGCAGACGTTAAAAATTAAATTTTGATCAAGTTAGACATATAACTGTTTATATTATATGTAAATTTCAAAATAGATATTATTTTTTGTAATTAATAAAATAATGTCAGTATAGAACATAAATCTAAATTATCAATGCAAAATATCTCTTCTTTTTACATGCAACTTTAATTTTCGTTAATTATATAGGATAATATAGAAACCAACTCTATGAGATTAAAAAAAATTAAAACTATTTATAAACTATGTAAAATCATCTTTTAACTCTATTTTGGATTAAAAAAATGTCCATTTCATTACTAAATTAACTCATATTATCCTATCATTATTAAATCGATTCATATTATCCTAGTAATTACTAAACTTCACATTTGTCTTTATTTATTTTAAAAAATATCCATATGTTTTGTTATTTTTTAATAAAAATAAAAATAAATTATTTTAATAATAGTAATGGTACATTTTTTAAAAAATTAATAATAAATACGTACCATTTTATATAATTTTGACGTAAATTTAACCTTTATTTGAAAAAAAAAATTTGATGGAGGTGATGAATGATGAGGAAGGAGGAAGCCAGGGAAGAATATGAGCTTCAATCTTATCCAGTAATCTAGCAGAACCTCATTAAGCATTAAAGAAATTAATAATTAACATGAAAACAAAAAAGGTGCCAGTAGTCGCAATCAAAACAAAAGATAAATTATTCATAAAAAAGAAAAAAAAAATAATTAGTTATAGTTACCAACCAACAGTTAAGTGATCCAACTACCTATCAAACTTGGACTTGAACACTTTCTTCATTTCAACAACCATTCTCTGCCCTCACATCTCCCGTTCTCCTCTTTTCCTCTATTAATAATCAACTTTTTTAAGCCTCTTGCTTCATTTCACACCCATTTTTCAATCTCATTCTCTAGCTTCTTTCACCTGATTCTTCCAAAAAAAGAAAAAAATTATTTTATTTTCTCCTAATGGCTGACATTGATCACTCCTCCAGTGATGATATCTCTGTTGATTCTCGAGGTAATTTTTTTTTAATTCTTATCTCAAGAAAACTTGTATATTTCGAATGTTAATTCATGTTTTGATCGGCTGACCAAATCATATTAACCATTTTGGTCAGCCGATTGGACGGCTCCTGGTTTTTTTTTTACAGCTTTTTCATGTTTTCGGTTTTCTTCCTTAATATTATTGTATTTGTAGCTACCATTAATAAATTGGCCTTTTTGTTCTTTGGGGTGCATAAAAATTGCAGCTGAATCCAGTGAAGAGTCATCAAAGATGGATTTCTCAGAAGATGAAGAAACTCTAATTACTAGGATGTTTAATCTGGTTGGTGAGAGGTGGGTTTATTCTTTGGTTTTCTATCCATATTTGAATGCCTAAATTTATCAGTTTTTCTAAATTTCAACATTCTTTTATTTAATGACTCAATTTGTAATTATTGTACTTAATGGGTCTATAATTAGGTACGTAATAATATATTTTAACATACATTTAGTAAAAAGGACCTATTTGAAAAAATAGTGATAGTTTAGGTATATATTGTTTGCTAATATTAAATCAATAAGAAATATGTATTCAAAGCAAAAGTTAATATATAATAATCTTCCTGTAGGTGGTCTTTAATTGCAGGGAGAATTCCAGGAAGAACAGCAGATGAAATTGAGAAATATTGGACTTCAAGATATTCCACAAATCAGTGAAAAAAACAATAACATCTCTTAAGTGATGGTAGTGCCTTTAGTGGCCTATGCTCATTAGAGTAGAAATTTTTTTTTGGGATAGTTTTCTAAGGTTGTAATGACTTTGCAAGCAAAAGGAGAAGAAATTTCATGTTGGGTCTTATGCTGCGTATGCGTTTGTAAAATGGCTATTCATTTTGGTAATGGTATTGGTAACTATGGTTTGGGAGTTTGGCTAAAAAGTGTAAATATGTGCCATTTCAAATTCAATCCAGTAAGTTTAATGGGATTTTTATTTTTTAATAAAATCAATGATAAAATGTCTATTATACATGTTATCCAATATTCCTGCTTATTTTGCAATAAACTTCATCTTAAGAAACAATTTTCGAAATTATCATAAAATCAGTCAAACCAAGTGTTTTCCAACCTTAATATGAAACTGAATTTCTCTTGTTTATAATCATATAACAAGCCATTCCTCAATTTTCTGGTTATTTAAAGACACCTTTCTCTTGTGCAGTGGAATGTAGGCGCACCTATGGGTGGTATCACGTGGTAAGCTGAGGGGACATTGACCAGACCAAAATTTTTGAAATTCTTTTTTTTGGATAAATTTTGAAATTCTTTTTTAGTATCTATGGATTTCAAAAAAATTGTTAATAAATTACTAAGGCCATGTTTGGTTGGTGATAGTCCGTAATTTATTAATGTACTTTATTAATGTACTGTAAAATATAGTATTATATAATACTGTATGATTTTAACGATACGATGTTTGAAAAAACTATATGATTATATGTGATTTTATAATATTTTCTATTTTGTTCAACTGTATGGTATTGTATAGCTTTATTATAAAAATGATGTAATTACCCTTCAATTTTAAAACATATAAATATTTTCATAATTATAAATATTTTAAAATAATAATCTTAATATTATCAAAAGTAATATTAATATTTCTAAAATAATGAATTTAATATTGATTTAATAAATATTAACTTAAAAATTTAATAATTAATTTAAACACATCCGAGATTGAGAATATGGAGACTAAATTGGTGAAAAAGATATCTTGCAGTGTTTCAAGGGAATAGTGAACAAACTCAAGAACTTGTAAGAGAAATCACTAGAAAGAGAGAGAGGGAAAAATAACTTTTCTCGTTATAATTTTTCATATATATGAAAGAAGAATACAACCTGTCTTTCATACTAAAATAACAAGCCTTTTATACTAAAACAACAAGCTATTTACACTAAAACAACAAAACTAATAAAACAACAAGTCTTTTATACTAAAACAACAAGCTGTTTGCACTAAAACAATAAAGCTAACAAAACTAATAAAATAGCTAGTTGTTTATACTAAAACAACAAAGCTAACAAAACTAACTAAACAAATGAAAAACATGTGACTAATAAATAAACTGTACAAATGCCAACTAAGATTTACAAAAGGACTAGGAGTCGAATCATGCAGCCATTTTTTATGTATAAACGAGTCTTGGAAGTTGGAATTTTTTTTTTGGATAAGTAGAAGATGCCACAAAATAAAAAATTCAGCAACAAATAGCAGGATCTTAGTTTATGATTTAACAATGCAGCTAATAAACATAATAATAAAAAAAAGAAGAAGAACCTGAGAGGGAATGAATGAAAAGAATGGAAGAATGAATGAAGTGGAGTAGGATAGAAGAATTAATAGAGTAAATGGAATTTATTAGAGTTAGGTGGGTAGTTATATAAAATTAATTATAGTAAAAAGTAAAATTAATAATGTTAGAATAGTAAAGTGAATAATAAGAACCATGTAGAATCATCAATTTGGTGATTCTTAGAATAAGGCAAAACCATGATTTAAGAATTATGGATAAAAATCATGAAGTACAATACCATGGGAAGAATCATGCTCCCAAACACTATACTTCCAAGAACAATACATTAGTGAATCGTACGGGTACCATGAACCAAACATACCCTAAATAGTTAGGGCTAAAATCCTCCTAAAATCCAATAGTAATAATTATACATATCTTTTCAAAAACTTTAACCCAAAAGAACAAATAAAAAGTCAGTTTAGCTTATAAATTTTCTTTTTTAGTTTCTTATGAAACCAAAATTTTGAATTATTATCTTGTATTTTTTTAATTGGTGAAGATTCATTATTCTTCTTAAGTGCTTTTTATAGCATGTCATTGACAATTTTTTTGTAATTTTTTATTCTTCTAATAATTGAAATATACATATATAATTTTAAGGATATACAAACAGATCAACAATAAAAGAGATTTTAAGAGGAACGCTAATGTTAGGTCTATACAACCTAAGTTACGTTCAAACATGGACTTAATTTCTTAAAAATTCAAAAGTTTTTTAATTAAAACTTCAGTCCGAATGAACCAAACATTATTAAAGATGTACAAACCTAAGTTTAAAGCTTCTAGTGATTCATCGATTTATGATTGGGCGGAGCAAATTTAGTCCAAAAGGACCACACCATAGGTTCGTACGAACCTAAACCCAATTCTATATCTATTTTTAGGTCATTTCAATTACCTTCATTCTGTTTTGCTTTTAGGTTTGTATATGCATGATTCCCTTCTTATGCATGTATATATTTATGATGTATGTTAATGATGTATTAGCTTAGGTCTTGTATATATTCTTAATAATTATCTTAAAGATTGCAATTTTTATTTAAATGGATTTTCATGTACCATTCATGTTCGGTGTAATAGGCAGAAAAGTAAATTTTACATAAAAGAGTTAAAATGTCACTTAAATGTTTTATACCAACCAATAATTGGTATTTCGAAATAAATTGATTTAGTTTTCCTTAATAAAAGTCACCACAATAAAACAATGGACTAAAGTCATGGGTTTTCTAAATAACATAAGAGACAAATGTCCCTAACTTTCCTAGGTGGTGTAGATACTCTTGGATGGATATCCATAGTTTAGGTGATATCTAAGGGAAAAAATAATGATTAAATCCTCTACAAAATTAAGTGTTTTAAATAAATTAAAAAATGCAAGTCAACATAATCACAAAGTTGTGTGTGCTTCATGGCACATGGTCCGTATGTTTGTTAGGGAGTTTCAAAGCCTCCGCACTAAGTTTAGCATGGGCCTGGCCTCATTTTGATGCATAAGTAAGTCTTATATGCCTATGTGACTCTTAAAGAGACACGGTTGTTTCTCCTGCGTAGATGATGGCATGTTTCACTTATATAAAACAATGAGTTTTCGGCCATCTGGTGAGCCACAAGATCATGTGGCTTTGGGGGGATAGGACCTTGATCCCAAAAAACCTATTTTCTAATCTTATTTATGATAGGATTAGACCCGTATACAATGAACATCTTTCCAACAAAAATATAAGTCCAAAAATTTTCAATTTTCTTTCATTCTTAATACCAATAACACCTGAAAAACACCCAATTGAATGATTTTGGAAACACTTTGTTTGATGTTTTGAAGATTTCCACCTTTATGAGCAAACTTAATGAAAGTAAATTATCTAAGAAGTTTAATCCCATTATCTGTTGTATATTATTGATTATTTAGTTCATCCTTTCATTTTTGAATGAGGTGAAATTAAATTCCCTTGTTTTAATTATTTCATTGTTATTTTTATTGCTTTTAATTGAATGTAAAAATTGTGTTGGATTATCTTGTTTATATGTAAAAGTTTGTTTTAGTTGTTTGTAGTTAATTAATATGTAATTCATATGATGGATTCGTATTTATATAGTTTGTATGATTAATCATCTTTATTAACATGATGATATTTATATGAATGACCAGAATTGATAGTTTTTAGTATAACATATGAAAACAATATTAATTTATCCCTTATTAATTATTTGTAACATGAATTATTAGTGTATGTTTATGTATGTTTATACATGTTTAAAATAATATAAATATAATATTAAATGGGGAATGTTAGGTTTGTGCTCTCCATACCTTCTTGTTTGTCCTAGTGACATGCCTCTATTTGGTTTCTTTTTCGGATTATAAAATGGAAAATGATTTAGCCCCAATTGAACATTCGAGAAGATGAAGAAGAAGGCTGGCACCTTGAAGAACTTGAGTTAAGTAACCAAAACTAGAAAACTATTTCAATAAAGTGGGTAGATTTCTCATTGAGGCAATCATTAATTTTGAATATATGTAGAACACAATGGCTGATTATGGCACCCAATTGGTGGTGTAAATAATTCACAATTAGGGGAAGGTAGATTTTTGTTCCATTTATTTTACAATTGTGATGTAATTTGAACCATCTCTAATTCACCATACACCTTTAATAGAAATTTGCTAATGCTTCATAGAATTCAGATATAAGAGAACCCAAAAACAATTCTGCTTCAAACCTATAATTTTTGGGTGTAAGTCCATGATCTACCTTCTGGTTTTATGAATTATAAAATGATCCAAAAATTTGGCAATTCAATTGGTTCCTTTTTGGAGTATGATTCAAAAATAATTATTAGGAGGGCTGATTAGTTTATGAGATTGAGAGTTAAGATTGATGTCCAAAAACCATTGGTGAGGTTCAAGGAGATTATTAGAGTAGACAGATCGGAGCACTTTATGAGTTCAAAGTATGAGAGATTAATAATAATTTGCTATCTCTGTGGAAGACTTGGATATATTGATAGCTATTGCTTAATGAGAATGACACTAAATGGTATGTGTAGACACCAGGTCCTGAGATACCCTAGATCAGAGTTACCCAATGAGAAAGCATTATTCGTATTATGAATAAAGAATAAAAACTCTGAGTCATATCTTTGATTTCCATAAAGTTTTTTTAAAAGTTTTTATCGGGCTTTGTCCTTTTGCATTTTTTCGGAGCTAAAATAAGGTTTTAATGGAGAAAATACCTTTTCTTATTGATAGACGCCCATCTATGGTGATAGATGTCCATCTATGGTGATAACCACCTTGTTCATCTATGGTGACAGCCACCTTGTCCGTTTATGGTGACAGACAGGCTACCATCTTTGGTGACAGTGGTGTAGATATCGTGACCCAAGGCAACCTAGATTAGGATTACCTAATGATGAGAAATTAGTATATTACTGAAAATAGGTTCAAATCTCAAAGCTCCAATTGTAAATTTCTCACATTTTTCTCTAAGATTTTATGATTTTTCAAGTGTTTCCAAGTGTTTTAATAAAATAGCATGAAAAATCCTAATTTTAACCTTTAGAGTTGATAGACAGTTGTCTGCCACATGTGGAATGATCATCTGTAGTCTTCTCTCTCCTATCTAGGTCAGATCAGGGGTATTTTTGTAATTCTAGGATTTTTGCCTATAGGATGCCCTTCCTTTAATAGGGGACATCCGTTTATAGGTATTTTTCTAGATTTTCCACGTTTTTGGAATTCAAAAAAAATGATTATAAACTTTTCAAATGTTTTTCATTGAAATTTGATGAGGGGATATCTCCAGTTAGAGTTGGAATCAAACTCTAACTTTACCCTATGTATAAAAGTAAATATTTTTAAGGTTTTTAGGGGGTAAAATCACTTCG
>JBBPFJ010001158.1:0-22483 GCA_037975025.1 Excoecaria agallocha
TCCATATCTTCAATAAAATATGACTCATCCGTTGGCTCATTTATCACGAACTCTACCGGCTCTTCTAGCCTAAATAAACTCTCCAAGCGGACTGAATCCAGTATCTCCACTTGAGAATCTTTCCTTTCTTGCTCCTTTGGTGATAAATTCTCCACTAGAGATCCAACATCCTCTAAATTAATACATGACGTATCCTCAAATATGAATTGTTTCTCTTGTTCCTTATCCTCCATGAATGATTGATTTGGTTCCTTTTCCTTACCACCATCAACTTGAGTGCTCAAAAGTTCTAGCTTAGATTCCAACTTTTCAATTCCATGCTCTTTATCCCTTAATAAATTTTTTTGACTTCTAATTGTCTCCTCTTGAGCCCTTATCTTTTCTTCTTGAATTCTAAACTTTTCCTCTTGAGCCCTTGATGTAGCCTCCCATGTCTCTTTTTCAGCCCAAAATTGCTCGTTCTTACATATAAGCTGGTTATGAAGACGTTGATTCTCAGAGATACAGACCTCTTTTGAGTATCGAAGTTGTTGATTCTCTCTTCTCAATTCTTCCAATTGTAATCTCAAAGTCAAAAGAGAATAAGAATCTTCAGCAATGGATGGTGATGAATAAGGATTTTGTGATTGTGCACGCAATCATTCTATCTCCTCTCTTTGTCTTAGTAGATTATTCATTCGTTGTTTTAAAAGAAACACTTCATAATCTTGGACCTCATCTTGCATCATCTTGAAAGATGTTTAGAATTTTTTCTGCAAAGAACAATCACCAAATTAAAACAAAATAATAATAAAAATCTCAGACTAACTCAACCAAAGATATTAAACAAACAACATCGCTATTCCCCGGCAACGGTGCCAAAAACTTGACCGGTGTCTAGCAAGTGTACTAGATCGGCTAGTAATATAGGAAAATATAGATTAAGACCCCAAATATCGTACCCAAGGGAACATGGATTGCCAAGAATAATATCTATGTATGAATTAAATTAATCTGAGATTGTTTCCCAAATGTTTTTGATTCAAAAGCAAAAATTAAACAAAATAAACAATTAAACAAAATAATAGCTAAAACATGAATTAAAAACAAAACAATAACTGGAATTCTCTTGCTAAAGAAACTATCCACCTTAAATTTCATTGTAATGACTTAAATTCAAATAATAACACCAATGATTATGAAGAATTCAGATAAATAAAACTAGATAACTTTATTCAAGATTATCATTCCAAGCATTAAACTCCCTTATTCAGAACAATTCAATACTTGGCATAAAAGTTTGAATTAATCCTCCTAGATGTCTATTAAAGCCTTTCTCAAGAGATTTAACTTTCACCTATTCTTAGTTCTTCCTCTCTTAGTATTAACCAATAAAATTAACACATAATTATTTCATATTTCGGATAATAATCATGCATAAACATTAAAGAGTTAACCCAAGAACATGCAAATCATTAACTATGTCAAAACCAATCTTTAGTTATTTATTCAATAAACCAACAATCAATCTCAACACAATCAAAGATAAGAATATGCTTAAAACCAAGAAATAATCAACCGATATTGAAATTAAGCTCAAAACAAAGTCATAACAATGAAAATATAAGATTTCAAGAATCCATTAGCAAAAGAAGAAAAACTACTTCCTAAACATAATTAAAAACTAAAACAACGTTTGAAAAGAAAAATAAAGAAAACAAAGAACAATGTAAAAACAAACTAAAGAAGTAAAGCTAAATTATAAGGTTTGATCTCAAGGATCCCCAATTAATCTTCTTGATTCCTCCCTTCGATTTCCTTTCTATCCCCCCTCGATCTGTGTAGTTGTCTTCTATTTATAGGTAAAAACGTGGTAGATTTCTTCCTAAACTCTTAGAATTAAATTGGAAACAATTTAGCTGCTCAAAATAGGAAGATTTGCCAAAATAGGAAGCTCGAGGAAAAACTGCGCGAATAGGAAAACTGCATCACGTGGTCACGTCCTGTTCCTGTGTAAATGAACACGTGGTCACGTGTCTTTAGACCCTTCTCCACACGTGGCCACGTGTGGTCCTTCAATGGGAATCCACGTGGTCACGTGGTTCCTTTGCATTTCTTCTTTGGTTTTCTTCACATGGCCACAGCTTCACTTCTTCATTTCTTCACATGGCCACGTCTCTATTGCTTCATGATTTCTTCACATCTTCACGTGGCCACGTGCCTTAAATCAACATAGCTTCACGTGGTCATGTGTTAAACCTCTGGACTGGACGCTCTTTTTCTTGCTTAATTTCTTCAATTTTGCACTTTTGGCCCAAAACTTTGCACTTTTTACACTTTAAGCCCCTTTTTATCAATTTAACCCTGGAAATCATACAAAACACAGAATTAACCCTAAAAACATAAATATTAACAAAATAACTCTAATTTAACCTAAATAAAATCAAAATAACTAAATAACACAACTAAAAATATATTAAAAACTATATATAATTCACACTTATCAGTGACCACATTAAATGTTATGCTTACAATAAGCTAGATCCATTGGTAGGAACTTTGCTTGGGTAGCCTTGTAATCGAGTACCTGGACTAAAAGTCCATTTAATGACATAACAATCTCCACTAGGATGTCCATAATAATCTTGCATTTGCTTATCAAAGGCTACCATACCCCGATAAACCCATTTTAATTTGCTTGGGCCTTTCAAATATGCATGGATCAAAACCTTTTTTATGTGCTATTATCGAGAAGTGTTATGCTGCTAAATTTTTTTGTTCAATATATGTATTCATTAGGATCCCTTGTTGACCCATGAATTAAGCCTATATAGGAAGAGGACTTTTACCATATATGTGGGAGAAATAATGTGGAGAGAATTCTTACATGTGATTATCGATGTTGTATCTCATGATAACGAATATGCATCTACTCATACAGCATGCTGACAACCCCTATTTTGATAGAAATAATAGAGCCATCATTTCCTAGGTGGTTCTGGGATTCGAATAGTCATATCATTAAGAAGTGGTTTGTTGAACAAATAGAAAATTTGGTATCAGGATAGATTTTAGAACTAAGATTTAAGTCGGGTATAGATAATGTTTTAAAAGAGTTTTTAGAAGGGTATTCATAACAGTCAAAAAGGGAAATTATGTTTGAGTTTACTCCATTTGTTGGTTCTTAAGATGCCGATAAAAGGATGGATGATCTTGAGAGAAAAATGATGTTAATGTTTGCTAGTCTCACAGTCAGTTTGGCCATGATTTTAGTTGTTCAACCCATTATGTTAGCTATTACTTGATTTGAACTAACTTTTTTCAGGGAGATTCTAGTAGCATCTATCGTGACACCCCCACCAGCAGTGCATGTCACAAATATAGCTCCATGAAGAATAAAAAGAGATATGCTTTGAGGTAGTCCCGAATGTGATTTTATAACTGATGATGAGGATGATGTATGAGCCCTTCAAGTGCTAAATAACTTTATTCCTAAGGAGGAAAATCCTACCATAAGAAAGATGAAAGAGAAGTTGGAGACTTTGACTAGGATGTTATCAGTTGGAAAAGGAGTCAGTCCTCGGGATATTGATTTAGATGGTGAAGATGCTTTGCCTAGCCAATTCAAAATGCTTGACCTAATGAAGTTTAATGGTATATTTGACCCATTGGCTCATATCAAGCAATATGTTCTGCTTATGAAAAGAACTACCCTCGTTAAAAGAAAGAAAGTGCATCTCTATAGCCTCAATTTTATGGGCTCCATTGTTGATTGGTATCATAGTTTGGTCAAGAAGACTAGGGAATATTAGAAGAGGTTAACAAAAGAATTATTTAGGTAATATGATTATAATATATGTATAGAGGTCAATTTGAAAGAATTAGAATTGCTATAGTAGAAATCTGAGGAATCATTCCATGAGTACCTCACTCGATGAAGGAACAAAGTAATGAAGATGAAAACAAAGCTCAATACATAGGATCAGATTCATTTATTCATTTGAAATGCTAGTTCTTACTTGAAAGAAGATTTAAATATGACGGATTAAAGGACTGAAATCCTTGAAAGACATAAACATTGAAGTAGAGGGGGAATACTTGGCAAAGAAAGCTAGTTTTGCAAGTTTGAATAGTAGTGATGGATTATAACATGGCATTTATATTATGATCATGCAGCGAAAAAATAATAAAATCAATCATACATGCCACTCAATCCATAAACAAGAATCGAAAACATGCAATTTTAGGGTTTTTAAAACTTACAACTTTAGATGCACTTCAAGATTTGATTTTGATGATGACCAGCAGCTAAGAATGACTTATTTACCTTAGATCTTCACCACCAATGCCAAAGGAACAGACTTTATGCCACTCCTCTCTATGTTCACACACACAATTACAAGCAAGGCTTAAAATCAAGATTGCTAGCTCTATATTTAAATATTGTGTAATGGTAATGGATTGAAGCTACAAGATTTGATCTTGTACTTCCTTTTAATTGTTATTGCTGTCCAAGAACATAAGAGAATAAGGAAGAATCCTTTCTCCTTGTGAAAATCGGCCAAGAGTGTGAGAGAGAGAGTTTCACGCCTAGGGTTTTTCTTTTTTCACCAAAAATATATATATCATTTATTTTGTAAGAGTTAAATCCAAAATTAACTACCTAAAAGATAGTTAATTCATCCTCCATCACTTCCTAAAATCAAGTGACAAACATTAAATCAAACTCTTTCAAATTTTAAATTCAAATTAATTTGAAATAATCATAAAACATTTAATTAAATAATATCACTTAATAAGGATATTTGCATGTGTCGAAATTCACAAGGAATTTGTCTTTGAATTTCGGCCACTCTATTTCCTATTTAAGTGTTTTACTTTGATTCAAATTCTTTTAAGCTTTAATACTCAATTAACTTAATTAATACAAGATAATTAATTAATTGAAATTAAACCTTGTGGGCTGAATCTCTCTGTCGAATGGACCAAAGTCCATTTAGCAATTTTAATACCCATTACATACATTAATTTGACTTTAATTAAAAGTCCAAATTAATGCCTAATATTTAATTTAAATATTTTAAGTCTAATGCTTTGTGTACGATCCTATAGGTCCATTTAATATTGACAATGAATTAATGAATTAATTCAAAGGCTATATATATTCTCTAGCAAGATATTATAGCATTCCAAATTAAATGAAAATGCAAATGACATTTAGTGACCTAATGCAATTTTGCATAGTCCCTTACCCATAAATATCAAAATTAATATAAGGCATGGAACTAGTCATCCTTATATATATTAATTCCTTTCTTGATATTCCAGTAACACTGAACTCTCAGATAAATAATGATTACTCATTATTTTATCTTGGTATGGCCATAAACTTCTCAGTTAACTGATCAAGTGGCCGATGATATTTTTTCTCTTATTGAGAGGGGTAATTCCTTCACTTCTCTCATCCTCTCTAACATGAATCATTGCATACCCATACTTGTCACTCTGTTACGAGCACATTAGGTGTATGTCAAAGTACACAGTAATTCATAAAGAGTTTCATAGAGATTTTAGGTCTAAGAACTCCGATACAAAACTTGCATATGAGAAACACTTATGACTTGTACCATGTAGTGTTCTCATGAATTGATCGAATCCAGATACCATGTTCTAAATATCTATCTATGATCTCTGATTGATACTATTGTCCTTATGATCCGTAAGACAGAACTCAACTTATCAGAGAGAGCATACTAGCCTTAATTCATTTGTTATTCCCATAACAATGATTGAGTAGGGATATTTAAAATGAAGTCTCTATTGTTTCAAGGCCTTAAAACTATGTGCCTCACACATGATAACTTAAATTGAAACAACATTCTAGGATAGTTCTATCAATTGATATGCATAGGAATATAATGGATAAAACAAATGCCTCATTTATTAACTAAAGTGTTTTATTACAATGCATTAGGGCTAGGGCTTACACTAACAATCTCCCACTAGCACTAGTCCTAATTGGGCATAATCCTAAGACCGAATGCTCTCAAATGAGCTTCGTATAGATTTGGACGCAACTATTTCGTCAAAGGATCTGCTACATTGTCTTCACTTGCTATCTTGCTAACCTTGACGTCCCCACGATCAATGATCTCTCTGAACAGGTGGTACCTCCTGAGTATGTATTTGGATTTCTGGTGTGACCGGAGCTCCTTTGCCTGTGCGATGGCCCCATTATTGTCACAAAAAATTTCTAATAGATCTAGGATGCTTGGGACCACTCCTAATCCAGAAATGAAATTTTTAATCTAAACAGCCTCTTTTGCAGCCTCACTCGCTGCAATATACTCAGATTCTGTAGTTGAGTCAGCAATGGTCTCTTACTTTGAGCTTCTCCAACTGACAGCACCACCGTTCAAAATAAAAACAAACCCAGATTGCAATCTTGAATCCTGTGTGCTGGTTTGAAAAGCAGTATCGGCATAACCTTGTATGACAAGCTCTTCTTGACCACCATACACCAAGAAGTGATCCTTAGTCCTTTGTAGGTACTTTAGAATTCCCTTTACAGTAGACCAGTGCTCTCACTAGGGTCTTACTAAAACCTACTAGTTATACTCAGTGCATGAACAATATCCAACCTAGTACATAACATAGCATACATGATAGATCCAATAGCAAATGCATATGGGATTCTACTCATGTTGTCCCTTTCTTCTTTGGTTTTAAGGCACTGTTCTTTAGTTAAAGCAACTCCCAAAACCAAAGGTATGTACCCTTTCTTTGAGTCTCCCATACTAAAATGCTTTAGTACTTTATCTATGTACTTTTCTTGACTTAGTCCCAAAAGCCGATTCGATCTATCTCTATAGATCGAAATACCAAGTATTGTCTCGGCTTCACCTAAGTCTTTCATTGAGAAATATTTCCCCAACCATTGCTTAACCTTTTACAATGTTGGAATGTCATTCCTAATAAGAAGGATGTCGTCCACATATAGGATCATAAATACTATTATGCTCCCACTAACCTTCTTGTACACACAAGGCTCATCTTCGTTCTTGACGAAGTCAAATTCTTTGACTGCCTCATCCAAACGAAGATTCCAACTTCGGGATGGTTGCTTTAATCTATAAATGGATTTTTGAAGCTTGCAAACCTTCTTAGGATGCTTAGGATTGACAAAACCCTCAGGCTGTGTCATATACACATCCTCAAGTAAATTTCCATTGAGTAAAGCAGTTTTGACATTCATTTGCCATATCTCATAATCATGATATGCAACTATGGCAAGCAAAATCCTAATGGACTTGAGCATGACTACAGGCGAAAAGGTCTCATCATAATCTACACCATGAGTTTGTTGAAAACCTTTTGCTACTAGTCTACATTTGTAGGTCTTATCAGCTTTGAGTTTAAATAGCCAATTGCATTCAATTACCTTAGCACCATCTGGTGGATCAACCAAGGTCCAAACCTGGTTATCGTACATTGATTGCATCTCGAATTTTATGGCTTCAAGCTAATTTTTTGAGTCTGGGCTCTCAATAGCTTCTCGGTAGGTAGTAGGATCCTCACGATCTACTAACTCAATAGTGTCACTATCAGTGATTAGAAATCCATATCTCTCAATCTCCTGACGTACCCTACTGGACCTTCTAGGTTCTTGTGTAATGGGTTCTTGTTCCATAACTGGTTGTGAACTTGATCCCATTTCCAACTCATCCTCTATAGGAGTTTGTAGCGCTTGAATTTCTCCAAGTTCTACTTTACTCCCACTGTTTTTCTTGAGAAGGAACTCCTTTTCTAAGAAAACAGCCTTGCAAGCAACAAATACTTTGTTCTCGACTTGTGAGTAAAAGTAGTATCCCTTTGTTTCTTTGGGATAACCCACAAACAAGCAGACAGTGGATTTGGACTCTAGTTTGTCAGATGTTAATTTCTTAACATGTGCTTCACGGCCCCAAATCTTGAGAAATGACATATTAGGTTCTTTCCCAGTCCATATCTCGTATGGTGTCTTCTCAATTGCTTTAGTTGGAGTACGATTTAGTAGAAACGCAACAGTTTCTAATGCATAACCCCAAAAAGAGACAGGAAGATTTGCTTGACTCATCATTGATCGAACCATGTCCAATAGAGTTTGATTTCTCCTTTCGAATACACCATTCCATTATTGTATTCCAGGAGGAGTGAGCTGTGAAATGATTCCACACTCCTTTAGATGATTGTCAAACTCTTGGCTTAAGTATTCACCACCTCGATCTAATCGAATGGTTTTTATACTTTTGCCAAGTTGTTTTTCTACTTCATTTTTAAATTCTTTGAATTTCTCAAAAGTTTCAGAATTGTACTTCATTAGATAGATGTAGCCATATCTACTGAAGTCATCTGTGAACGTCACAAAGTAGCTAAAACCACCTCTAGCTTGTGTACTTAATGGTCCATATGCATTGATATGTATTAGCTCTAATAAGTCATTAGTCCTCTCACCTTTCTTGTTAAAAGGACTCTTTGTCATTTTTCCATGCAAACATGGCTCACATATGTCATAAGACTCTAAATTGAATGACCCAAGCACTCCAGATTTATGGAGTCTTGAAATGTGTTTTTCATTTGTATGCCCTAAACGACAATGCCAGAAGTAAGTAGGGCTCAATTCGTTTGATTTAACCCTCTTTGTATTAATGTTGTATATGGACTTTTTGTTTTGTAGGTCAAGGATATAAAGGCCATTTTGCAACATGGCATTGCCATATGAAATGCCTTGGCAACGAATATGAGCATTGCCATTTCTAATAACAAAATCAAATTCATCCAAATCCAAACAAGAAATTGAAATAATGTTTCTGCTCATAGCAGGCACATAATAACAATTTTTCAAAACTAAACAAAGTCCGAAAGGTAAAGTGAGTTCATAGTCGCCTATCTCCATGGCAGCAACTCGTGCTCCATTTCCCACACGGAGGTCCACTTCATTCTTCCCAAGTAACCGCCTATTTCTTAGCCCCTGCACATTTTAACAAATGTGAGAACCACAACCGATATCCAATACCCAAGTGGTAGAAATAGAAAGGTTAATTTCAACAACAAAAATACCAGAACTTGATGCCTTGGCTCCATTCTTCTTTTGTTCTTCCTTGAAGAGAGCACAATTCTTTCTCCAATGCCCTATTTTGTTGCAATGGAAGCATGTGCTCTCTCTCTCCTTGAGCTTTTACGCCTTGGGCTTGGATTGGGCCTGAGGTGTACTCCTATTTTACTTGAACCGAGCCAAGTTATTCTTAGGTTTTGCCTTTCCCTTTCCTTTTCCCTTAGCGGGTCCCTTTTTAATACCCCTTGAACCATAAGTACAGGATTGGTCTTTTGAATGTTCTCTTCA
This sequence comes from Excoecaria agallocha, assembly GCA_037975025.1. Lineage (NCBI taxonomy): Eukaryota > Viridiplantae > Streptophyta > Magnoliopsida > Malpighiales > Euphorbiaceae > Excoecaria > Excoecaria agallocha. Next base: position 9,362 of record JBBPFJ010001158.1, read on the forward strand.
GCATTCTTAAGCATCCCATGAAGCTCGGTGAATGTCGTGTTCATTGCATGCATGTTATAATTCATAAAAATGGATCATCATCATCAATCAATGAACCTAAGATCAAGTCAGTGGCCAATTCCTTCGGGACTTGTACCTCAAGCTTCTCAAGAGTATCAAGATACCCTTTTATCTTGAGTACATGGGTACTAACAGGAGTACCTACAGCCATCTTACAAGAAATTAAGGCCTTTGTTGTCACGAACCTCTCCTGACGAGTTTGCTCTTGGAACATCTCCTTGAGGTGCACCATGATCGCATAAGCCTCTTGGTCCATAAATTACTTTTGCAAGTCAGGCACCATGGTGGCCAGCATCAAACAAGTCACATCATTGGAGTCGCTCTTCTTGGTCTCAAAAGTTTCCTTTTGAACCGCAGAGGCATTCCTACCAGGTTCTTCAGGCAAGGATGCATCTAAAACATACGACTTTTTCTCTTGCTTAAGAATTATTCTTAAGTTTTGAGACCAGTCTATGAAGTTGGTGCCATTTAGTTTGTCCTTTTCTAGGATTGATTGCAATGAAAAGTTGTTGTTTGAAGAAGCCATTTTCAATCTACAATAAAACTTAGCAAGATTAAATGAGGTCTTATTTATAATCCCACAAACCGAATTAATATCCCTTTAAATAATTCATGTTAGTGATTTAATGTGGGCCAAGATCCACTTTTCACAACAACTTATTAGTCAAGTTGAGCTTGTACACCTAAGTTACTTAGGTAGAAAAACTCCAATCATGTCTCGTACATGACTCTTGGATCAAATGGGCTAACATCTTAAGATGTTATAGCACAAACCTATTTATTAGTTGCCTAGGTCCAGGCATCCCTTTCCATGTTAAGTCTAACCTACATTCATAACCCATGCCTCATAAAGATAATCGGGTGAATCTAGGACTCCTAATCTACGTGATTGATGATCGATGTCTTGACATGTTTCGAATTAGGAAGGCAACTTTGTGACTTACTATTTTAGGGATTCATTTTATTACGGTTTATATGGTATATGCTTTGTCATCCATCTATAACATGCATATATATAATTGCATAAAGTAAAGCATGACAAACATAGCCCAAAAACCTACAACTAAGATTCTATACTATTACATAAGAATCTTCGAGTTGGGCTTCTCCACTCCGGTGGGCTTTTTCTTGATTTACAAAGTCTTCAAATAAATTCTATTCTAAGAAATAAATGAACTTTTACAATAATACATGATGGCACGCAGGCCATATTTAATTACAAAAACCCAGGACCCATGAATGCACCATGTATATCCATTCATCACACAAAACAAGCAAATAAATATACATAACATTCATGGATAAAACAAAGTCCAACTTTAATTAATTTAGCTAAGCCCGTTAATGGAAATTGCGTACTTGAACTTTTAAGAGAGGACCCCATGATGGGCTTGGGCCGAAGCCCAATGGACTAAATTCTCTTTTTGAATAAGTTCTCTTAAAAGCCCAAAACACTAACTAGTTAGATTTGTGCTATAAATCAACTCTAGTATAATTTCCAATTTTGCCATTTTTAATTTTATGTCATACAGCCCATAAACATTAAAAATACATATAATATGTACCAATATGAATTAAAACATAAAATCATGAAGAACATATATATCATACACGACATTCATATTAAAACAAACAAACAATAATGAAACTAGTTGTTTAATGTTCGTATAATGCCACAAAAAATGCACAAACACTTAAAACAATTTTATGAGTCATTTAATAATTTAAATAAGGTCATAAATATTGAGTTAATTTTCTATACCGATCTGATCTAAATGTGTTTTTACCATTTTAATCAAAACAAAACAAACAATGTTGATTAAACATGTAACAAACACAAACTAGTCATAGTTTTAAGTGATTTTAAAATTAATCAATTAAATTGTCATGGACCAGAATTAAAACCAAATTTAAAATATGTCCAGACCTGATATTTAATCTTTAAAAATCACTTACAAACATGCCAAAATCGTTTTTACATTTAATTTTGAAAACTAGTTGTTAAACAAACACTTAACATGCCAACTAGCACCTAGTTTCAAGATTAACATGTACCATCAGGTATTTACAATTAAATCCGACCATGAACAGCTCTAAGAACATCTTAGGACAGTATATTAATATGTCATATTAATTATAATACCTATCTAATCATTTAAAATCGTTTTTACACCAAAACAATGCAAGAAACTCAAAACAGAAAATTTCAGCATTGTATGTTTTTAAACGAACGATTTTTTATTAAATAATTATTTCATGCATCTAAAGCACTAAAATAAGCATGTTAAGGCTCTGATACCACTGATGGAATATGAAATGGTATGTATATTATGATCATGTAGCGAAAAAATAATAAAATCGATCATACATGCCACTCAATCCACAAACAAGAATAGAAAACATGGAATTTTAGGGTTTTTAAAACTTACAACTTTAGATGCACTTCAAGATTTGATTTTGATTATGACCAGCAGCTAAGAATGACTTATTCGCCTTAGATCTTCACCACCAATGCCAAAGGAACAACCTTTACGCCACTCCTCTCTATGTTCACACACACAATTGCAAGCAAGGCTTAAAATCAAGATTGCTAGCTCTATATTTAAATATTGTGTAATGGTAATGGATTAAAGCTACAAGATTTGATCTTGTACTTCCTTTTAATTGTTATTGCTGCCCAAGACACTACAAGAAAAATGACCTTTAAGGACCAGAAATCTGGTCCTTAAAAATATAAAAATTGTCCTTAAAGGTCAATAGGGACCAGAAATTTGGTCCTTATAGGCTCCGTCGGTAATGACTACAAAGGACCAGATATGGCATCTGGACCTTAAAAGTTATTAAGGACTAGAAAAATTTTAGTCCCTAAAAAGCATTAAGGACCAGTTTTCTTATCCTAACTAATGATCCTCATGTGACCCATGCAACCTTTAGGGACCAAAAATCTAGTCCCTAAAACATTTTAAGGACCAAAAATCTGGTCTTCAATTGGTCCTTAAAGGCTCCATCACTAATGACTAACAAGGAGCAGATTTCGCAGCTGGACCTTAAAAGTTTTTAAGGACTAAAAATATTCGGGTCCCTAAAAAATATTAAGGACTAGATTTCTAGTCTTTATTAAGCACTATCAAGTGACTAGTCACACTTTTTAAGGACCAAAAATGTAGTCCCTAAAAAGTATCAAAGATCGGATTTTTGATCCCTAATAGAGCATCAGATGCATGACCAAACTTTTAAGAACCGAAAATCTGGTCCCAAAAAATTATTAAGGACCAAATTTTTTGTCCCTAATAAGTAAGTTCATATGATTTATTTAGTTTTTAAGGCCCAAAAATTATCACTAAAAGTCTAACAAAGACCAATTTTCCAATGTCACAAATTCAATTATATTATACAATTCACATATAATAGATACAAATAAAAATAATAATTTTATACTTTTATATATATATATAATTTGTAATGAATTCATTACAAATATAGAGTTAACATAAAAAAAATTAATATATAAGACAAAGTATTGTTTATACAATCCATTTCTCTAAAATTAATAACTAACAAAATAGATCTTTACAATTTCCTAACAAATATAGAGTTAGCTCCTAGCTAATATTGTTCCAGTAATATACCCTAAGCCTAAATGCACTCCCTCTTTGCCGATAGTCTTTGGCCAAAAGCTACTCTTGGTTTGCAAGAAACTGCTCCATTTGTTTTAGTCCTAGAATATCCCTACTTACACATCAACCAATCTCAGATCATTTAGAATTTTGTTTTACTCTATCATAATGTGTGAGTAATCAACTGAATTCAAGCAATAAACCCAAATGAGATCTACCGGGGAAAAGAAAAGATTACCTTATAGTTATCAAAATTTCACATTCAGCTATATAACCACCAAGGAATCAAGCAAATTAACCATATACACACAAATTTACCAGTAAAGATATCAAGCCACTCTTTGGCAGACTCATTAGAATAGTATCTCTTCCATATCGGTAAAATCTAAAATTGGATATTGCATAATTGCTAGGCTCTTCGAAGTTGCCATCCTTCAATTTATACAATGATGAAAAAATAAGTAGAATTATGTCTTTGAAAAATATCTGGAGTTCCTTTTTTCTTCAAGAAAAATAAGAAATTATTCAACAATTCACAAATGCTCTCCATGTCCACACTTTTTTCTTCTCTTCTAAGATAAATTATGACAAAAAATTAATCAATTATCATAGGAAAAAAAGTGAGAAATAGTCATGAAAGTCATCAAAATACACATAAATGCATTGAATTAGAGCATTTAACTATCATATCTAAGCTCACCTGTTAGGCAAAATTAAAATGCAAAAGAATGGATGTCCTTGAAATTTTCCTCTCTCCTGACCTCTTTCTCCAGTTCTGCAAGTGCTTTTCACAATTCTGCTTCACTATCATGATCTAGTATTCCTAGGCTGTAGTTGACTGGAATTGGCTTCACTTGTTGTAGAAGTACATTGACTAATGAGCAATTTAGAAGCAAAACTACGGGACAAACAAAAGAAAAGTAGCCAATAATATTGCTTTCAGGGTGGCAGAAAGTGAATACTGACCCATCTTAATTATTTTAATCATGTTGACATTTAACATAAAATAAGCAAAAGACTACTTTATTTGGAGACCATCAACTCTCAAATTTTCTAGTCATTATGTATTCAATAAAGCATTGTATCATACAAATCTATTGTTGATAATTGACAAGAAATATAAGCATTTCATTTAAAAAGAGCAAAGTTATATAAGAAAACAAGAAATAAAAAAAATAAACCACAAACCCTTTTAGTCAAACTTGATGCAACCATCCCAGCATGTCACCAACGTATCTCAACTGATCATGTGCATGAACCTCTATTGGGCTTGGCATTCCATCAGGACCTCTACATGTAAGGGCACTTATAAATCATCTAAACAATGCATTATGCCTCATATTAGCTACCTGTATGGTGATACAAAGACAACTTATGACATGTAACTAGGAAAATGACCAAATATTTGTTCAATATTCTACTAGATCACATGAAAATCTCCTCTTCTGCACAATATTTGAAAAGGACAGGCCTCTCTGTATGGCAGCGAACTACTGTTTTCAAAAGGTCGCCAACTTCAGGATTATCAGTATCACCCAATATTTTACACTTGTCCTGAACCCACCTAGATGTCATGTCAAACAATAGCTTCTAAAGGATGCTTATTTGGTGGAGGAAAAGAATGTGCTTAACTGGTAAAATTCATTTACATTTAAGATTAACTGATTTAAAATTTAGAGAACATAATAGGGAAACCAAAGTGAACCTTTAGCATGCTTATTTGGTGTGCACTTAAGATAGAATAAAATGTATTCTCACAAATATTAAGCTCTAAAGCACCAATTTGACATTAATGCCATTACAATAGGGATTCAACAGCTCTAGGATAGCTCACTGTACAGCAGATAGGAAAAGAATCGTAATGACAAATGACTAGAAATATATAAGGCACAAGCAAAACTAGGAATCTCAAAAAAATAATAATGCAGAAGAGCTAAATAAAGTAACAGGACAGGTGATATTATCAAACCTGAACCCAACTCCTCCTTCGAATCCTCAAGTCGTAAGTCCTTGTCATTAATGAGGCATATATCATAGGTTAATTAACCTTCAAACAAAATAAAGTAGGAAAAAATATTTTTGGAAAATTCAAGTTTGAGGTGAAATGGCAGAAGAAGGAAGATTGATAGATTTGCTAGGGACAATTAATTAGAGAAAGATCAAGAACAAGAACACAATTAATTACAAATATAATCACAAAGAAACCAAAATAGAGCAACAGAGATTTGAAAGCTTTGTTAGGGACAGATTGATAGGGAGAGATTTTCTAATAACAAAAAAGCAATAATCAAACATGAGACTTGATTGATTTGCTAGGGAGAGATTGATGAATGAAGATATAGTAATTGATCTATATAAAGATTGGAATAAGTTTTTTGGCATGTCCACTTTGTTACTTAAATTATTCGAGTCTAATTCTAGCAGCTAAATCTAACAACAACACATGATATGTCATCCTTACTGTCCCTCTCAATGCCTCAGCTATCAACCGCTATGCTGCTTTCACTGGATCTTTAATCTTTCTTTCAATGTCTACAGCCTCTTGATTTGACACAACCTAGATTATTAGTTGCACACAGAATGAAAATGGGAAAATAAAAAGCAATTTTTATGACCACCAAATATTTAGAACTTACCTGCCATCTAAAAGGATAAATTAAATGACATATGGCCTCTGAGACCAGTGTTAAAATAAAGTACCTGCCAAAGACAAAACAAAACAAAATTACAAACATAGATGCCAAATGACACATAGTAAGAAAATCACAACTCAACTATGATCATCATTCCTAATGATCATATCATAGATTTGCAATTTCATTGGCATTTGTATAGTAGTCACCTTAGGCAACTTAAAATCAGAGAAAACAAATGTAAAAATTAGAGAATATTTTATATATATCCCAGAATTCATACCTTGGCATAAGATTCTGCCCAATCTTGCTTGCATTTGCTTTCGTAGAGCTCACTTTGCCAACAGTTGGTAAATGATAGAATTAAAAAAAAACAGACAGATGATAGAATAAAAAAATCAACAGACTGAGCTGTCACATAACAATTCCAGTGATGCCATCTCATCTTCATGGCATCAAATGTCAGAACTCAGTTCATTTGCTGCAAGTTTGCTGCCTTAAGAGATCAGCCTGATGAGAACATGGAATAGAACACCAAATTAATAAGTTGCTATGACGATCAAAATCAAAATGACAAATATTTAAATTGAACCAATGACATTACTTGGTGGAGGAAGTTTTCTAATGTTGCAAGCTTGTATAAGTAAATAAAAGCATTGATCAGAAGCTTGTATAAGTAAATAAAAGCAATGATCAATAAAACTCAATTAAAATACAAAGATTCTCAAATGCGAACCTGACCCACCATTAAACACAATAAAAAGAGATTCCCATCCAAAAAGACAAATAAAAATAGAGCATAAAACAAAGAACAAATCATATTTTGCAGAGAAAGAGACACCACACACAAAAAATAAAAAATAATATATGTGTTGAGCCAGTTCATAAAATAACAGCCCCTATATTCTACATCTATTAACAATGAAATGCAAAATTATGCATACTAGAAATTATGCCTACTAAATTAACATAAATTTCTAAAGTTGATCATCCAAGTCATTATAACCAGTTTGATGTGTGAGATTAACAAATAACAACAGATTCAAACCCATTAACATGTGCATAAACATATACATGTGTATTTCATTCATCTACCTTTCAATCTACTTGCATAATAGCTACATAAATGTATGCAGTGTCTAAAATATTATGGTAATCAACATTAGTACAATTCATTCAATTGAAGTAAATTATTTGCATGGGAGATAACAATAACACGAACCAGAAGTAATCATCATTTATTGCATAGTTCTCTAAATTTGATGGTACAAAAACTTCATAATTCTGCATTTTATTCTATATGATGTAAATAGACAAATGGGAAATTAGTTAAATAGACAACCAACTATGAACTCATTTGCCAAAATAACATTAAATAGGCTGCAACATTTTTTGAAAGCAAGAATTATGTTCTGTGAAGGGTTAAATGGCAAGTAACTAAATATGAATTAAATCATTTAGACTCATTAACTCCAAATTATGAAGAAGTTGAATAGAATAATGTTAATAATGCTATATTAAATATATTTAAGGAGTGCCAAATGGAAGTATTTATCTGGCAATAAAATTTGAAATGAAATATATCACGGAACCAAAAAGACAAACAAGGAAAAATTTATAGACATAAGAATAAATATATTAATCCTGGACAAACTTAACCTTAAACTAAGCAATTCATCAACAGTTTCAAGATAGGACGTCCAATAACAATAGACCTATTCACATAAGAAAATATTAGTGGATCTCACCTTCTGAGCAAATACATTCTTTATAATCTTCTCATTCACAGATGCACATTTTCTAGAAGAATCTGAATATATAGCGCCCTGATTACAAAAAATTATTTAGAATTAGCAATATATTGGCAGCATCAAAACATTAGCAAACATATAATTTTATTAAAGAAAATCCACTATCGAACTTGTTCCAAATCTAAGGAAAGGGAGAATATGAACAACAGGAATGAGTAGTTACTCCAAATTGTCAAATATTCCATCTCAGCAACAATACACTTAAAATGTTAACATAAATATTTGTTAATGGAAATAGGAGTATTTCAATCAGAGGATCTAACAGAGAGATCTCCAAATTACATCAAAAGAATACCTGAATTTTTCCCTTGTTGCATACATTCTGCACCTCAATCCTAATAGCATAACATCTAACTTTTTAACCATGAGCCAGTGACTGAAATTTGACAATTGCCCGAACATAATATAAGGTGGCAATAGCTTGTCTTCTAACCAAGCGACCATGGATAAGAGATTCAAAATCGAAGAAAAATCATCTTCTCAATACAAAAAAGAAAAATCAAAATCAAAGAATTATAGAACAATAAAAAATAAATGATAAACTCAACAAAGAAAAAAAAGTAGAACGAAGAAGAAGAACGAACGACTCACCTGTTAGTGGAGAATGGCAGGCGGTGGCGACCCGGTGGTGGACGGTGTTGATAGGCGAAACCAGAGAAATGAAAGCAAAAGTAAGGATTTGTTTGATGGTGTTGATTTTAGGTATTTTTTTTAATAGCGCATGGTGTCAATGGACGGTGGATGGTGTCGATGGATGATGTTGATTTTAGGGATTTATTTGACGAGAAACCAGAGAAATGAAAGGCACAAGTAGACTTGCGTTGTTTTAATTTTTCTGACAAATAGGGCATTTTTGTCCCGCAATAGGTATCAAGGACCAGATTTCAAATGGAGCATTTTATCTCACTAGCAACAAGCATCAGAGACCAAATTTTATATGTATTAAGGACCAGATTAAATCTTTTTACTATTAAAATTGGAGAACTGAGAATTATGGACTAGATAAAAAATTGGTCTTTATTAGTATACTTTTAAGGACCAAAAAATTGACTGGTCCCTATTTTATGGTCCCTAATACCCCTTTTTCTTGTAGTGAGAGCACAAGAGAATAAGGAATAATCCTTTCTCCTTGTGAAAATCGGCCAAGAGTGTGAGAGAGAGAGTTTCACGCCTAGGGTTTTTCTTTTTTCACCAAAAATATATATATCATTTATTTTGTACGAGTTAAATCCAAAATTAACTACCTAAAAGATAGTTAATTCATCCTCCATCACTTCCTAAAATCAAGTGACAAACATTAAATCAAACTCTTTCAAATTTTAAATTCAAATTAATTTGAAATAATCATAAGACATTTAATCAAATAATATCACTTAATAAGGATATTTGCATGTGCCGAAATTCACAAGGAATTTTTCTTTGAATTTCGGCCACTCCATTTCCTATTTAAGTGTTTTACTTTGATTCAAATTCTTTTAGGCTTTAATACTCAATTAACTTAATTAATACAAGATAATTAATTAATTGAAATTAAACCTTGTGGGCCGAATCTCTCTCTTTAATGGACCAAAGTCCATTTAGCAATTTTAATACCCATTACATACATTAATTTGACTTTAATTAAAAGCCCAAATTAATGCCCAATATTTAATTTAAATATTTTAAGCCCAATGCTTTGTGTGCGATCCTATAGGTCCATTTAATATTGACAATGAATTAATTTAAAGGCTATATATATTCTCTAGCAAGATATTATAGCATTCCAAATTAAATGAAAATGCAAATGGCATTTAGTGACCTAATGCAATTTTGCATAGTCCCTTACCCATAAATATCAGAATTAATATAAGGCATGGAACTAGTCATCCTTATATATATTAATTCCTTTCTTGATATTCCAGTAACACTGAACTCTCAGATAAATAATGATTACTCATTATTTTATATCGGTATGGCCATACACTTCTCAGTTAATTGATCAAGTGGCCGATGATATTTTCTCTCTTATTGAGAGGGGTAATTCCTTCACTTCTCTCATGCTCTCTAACATGAATCAATGCATACCCATACTTGTCACTCTATTAAGAGCACGTTAGGTGTATGTCAAAGTACACAGTAATTCATAAAGAGTTTTATAGAGATTTTAGGTCTAAGAACTCCGATACAAAACTTGCATATAGAAACACTTATGACTTGTACCATGTAGTGTTCTCATGAATAGATCGAATCCAGATACCATGTTCTAAACATGTATCTATGATCTTTGATTGACACTCTTGTCCTTATGATCCGTAAGACAGAACTCAACTTACCAGAGAGAGCATACTAGCCTTAATTCATTTGTTATTCCTATAACTATGACTGACTAAGGATATTTAGAATGAAGTCTCTATTGTTTCAAGGTCTTACAACCATGTACCTCACACATGATAACTTAAACTGAAATAACATTCTAGGATAGTTCTATTAATTGATATGCACAGGAATATAATGGATAAAATAAATGCCTCATTTATTAACTAAAGTGTTTTATTACAATGCATTGGGGCTAGGGCTTACACTATCAATAAATTAATTCAAAATAAACATAAGACATTTAATCAAAAACTCAACTTATCAGAGAGAGTATACTAGCCTTAATTCATTTGTTATTCCTATAACAATGACTGACTAGGGATATTTAGAATGAAATCTCTATTGTTTTAAGGTCTTACAACCATATGCCTCACACATGATAACTTAAACTAAAATAACATTCTAGGATAGTTCTATCAATTGATATGCACAGGAATATAATGGATAAAACAAATGCATCATTTATTAACTAAAGTATTTTATTACATTGCATTAGGGCTAGGGCTTATACTAATAAGTAGAGGTTTTAATAGCAATAAGCGAGGATTCGAAAGTTTGAGTTTCGATAAAAATATTAGTAATGGTAGTGATAGTAGAGGTAAAAGTGGAAACACTACTGAAGTATCGACAACAGGGGACAGCCAATGCCATTACTCCAAGTTAGGTAAGTTATTATCCTGGTGTCTTAGCTATTTGATAAATGAAGGAAAGTTATAGCCCATGCCACCTAAGCTCGTAAGAAGTTAGGGGTAGTCGAGGCACAGGTCTGATTGGTACTATGCCTTCCATTAGCACACAGGGCATGAGTTTGATTACTATCGTACTTTAAAGGACCATATCTAAGACTTGATTGATTCATAATATATTCTTGATCCAAAAAAAAAAGAGCTAAAAAGAAGAAAGCTTATTATGTTCTTAAAGATTTGTATGGTAATAAGTATTTAACTATCACTCATAAGGCATGGGAAAGAAATCATGGTTCAGATGCAAATGCAGAGGGGTTAGCTGAAGAAAGGGATTCAATCTAGCTAGTGGATATATAGGATACAGATAGTGAAGTGGGCTCAGTTAAAGTTGAAGGAGAGTCAAATGACCTATGGGAAATTGATAAAGATGAGAAGGAAGTGACTGATGAAAATATGGTTCAAGCTATCACTAGAAGTGTAGGGTCATGCCTAAGGTTGAAAGGCTGTAAAAAACCATTGCTCCTATAGAACAGAGAGCCACCAAAGATAACTTAGTTTTAAAGCAACTCAAGAAGACACCTACTTAGATTTTAATCTAGGATTTGTTGAGGCTGTCGCCTTCCTATAGGCAAAAGTTGGTAGAAGCTCTATGTGAGTCAACAATTACTACAACCATATCTCTTTTTGAATTGTTAAAAATGGTGAAAGGGGATTCTAAAGAAAAGATTATGTTTACTAATGCAGATCTCCCTCTAGAAGGACACGGGTATAACATTCCCATATACATTAGGATTGAAGTAAATGGCAAACACACCACTTGTGTAATGGTGGATGATGGTTGCCCGAACATATGTATCCCTTTACAGCAATGGCAACTTATGGCATTGATGAGACCATGCTTACTAAGTCTCTACTCACTATAATGGCTTATGATAACTCTAAAAGGTAAGCTTCTAACAATTTTAGGGCAGTAGTGAATGTAAGGATCTAAAATAGGTCCTAGTAGAATTCAAGGGCTTTATCATGTTAATAATGATTAATCAAGCTTAATTAGATGAATTATTATAAGTTAAAATCTTGAGGATTAATTGTCTTATGTGATAGAGGGTTAAAGAATCAATTAGCATTGTGGTATATAATTATGCATAATTGGAATAAAATATAGTTAAGTGGTTAATTGAGATATAAATGTGATTTTGAGGGTAATTATAATAAAATAAAAGAATGTTTGGATGTTATTAAAGGAAAGAAAGTTAAAATGGGTTAAAATTGAAAGAAAGGAAATAAGTTGTGGGCCATTATATAAATGAAGCATATGTGAGGTCAATTTAAAAAAAAAAGGAAAGTAAGTTAGGGATTAATTAATGAAAGAATATATAAGTAAGGCTAATTTTATAAGAGAAAATAAAGTTAGGGGAGAATAGTTGACATGCAAATGATAAAAGGAGCTAGAGGAACTTTTTCCACCCACTTTAATCTCTTATTGGTTGCATACAAGAGAGAGAAAAATGAAAGGGTGTTTATAGTAATGGAAGTGGGTGTCAATGGGAAAGAAAATATATATTTCTTTCTCTCTTTCATCTCTTATCTCTCATCTCTCTCTAAAAAAATGCTTTTTCTCTCTCTATTCAAGAGATCTCTCTTAAGATTTATGCTTTAGGTTGTTAATGCTAGAGTTACCAAGCTAGGATTGTGAAGGTAATGTATTCCTTTCCTCTTCATCTTTTCTTCTTGGGTTAGAAATTTCTTTTTAAAGAGATTTTATTGAATTTATGGATGAATGCTTTTTATGAGGAAGAAAAATAGTAGAAATAAAGATGAAAAAAGGAGTTTTGAAGAAGATTGAAGGCTTTATGACAAGTTTGGGAACTCATTCATCTTGCATGTTGATATTTTTCTAAAAAAATATGGATTTAATGAGTAAGAAATGTCTTTGAGGATGGTGATATATTTAATAGTA
>JBBPFJ010001159.1:0-22457 GCA_037975025.1 Excoecaria agallocha
TTCCTTTCTTCCTTTTCTGAGTGTAAATTAACCGAGTTCCTTTCCTTTTTTTGAGACATCGATAAACAATTAACGATCAACGTGGTTGAATTATGGCTGTAATTGTTATTATTAATAGGAATTAGCTGTTAAGTTGTTTTTTCTCAACAGAATGGAGCCTTAGTTCTGAACCCAGTTAGGAAATTGCACAATTCATTTTTCTCTATTCTGTTAAATTCGCTCATTGGTGCTTGAATCAATCAAGAAGTGAATGACTTTTGCATTACAGTAATGTGTTTGTTTGAGAATAATGTCTCAATTGGCAGAATTTGTATTAGAAATGCATGAATAGTTTTAAGGTGCTGAGAATCGTTTGTGTTTTTTTCTATGAAGGTCTTGTTGTGGTTTAAATTCTTGCTTTATACCGATAATTCCATTTTAGTTTAGGATATATGTAACAATTAGAAAGCATGTTTTATTGAACTTATAACTTTATTTCATTTTAGTCTAGGATATACGTAACAATTAGAAAGCATGTAATAAGATCTGCGTATTTCTCATATTATTGGTTTTTTAAACTGTTTATCATTTATTTTCAGGCTGGGGAAGCTCGAGGAACGACAACAATGGCTGAAACCTCCATTCTCACAAGCTTTATAAATGCAGAAAGCCATCACCACCAAGCAACAAAACTAGAAGATTTTATCAGGGATTCATCATCAATTGTTCGATATTAGATATTGGAGTTCCACAGAGAAAGCCATTGTTTCTGTTAAATCTGAATGCCCTAAAAAGGTTGTTGATACTTTGGCCAGGGAACTTCAATTTACAGAGACGTTACCATATACACTACGGTTACCCTCTAACCTTGTTAACTAAGCATTTAATTTTGAAAATTAAAAGGACTCGATTTCCTTATTGACCAACTAAATTTCTTAGTAGGGAAGATAATTACTTTTTTGATAATTATGGATTTTAGCTTGTATAAATTTCTGTATTAATACACATTTATTATAATGATTTTATTGATTAACAAACTTTTGAAAAATTAAATCTTATCTTTTTTTGCCTTACATTAAATGTTATCTTACTGGAGATAAATATTCATCATATACTTGCTATCATTATGGTGCAATACAAAGATAAGTTCTTAATGGAACTTGAAACTAATGATTGAGGCTTGCAGATTGAGCTGCTTGTGGTGGTCAGGCTCTCACCTTTGGAGGTGATGTCTCAAACGAAGCTGATGTGGAAGCAATGATTAAAACTGTGAGAAAATATTATTTGTGTCTGTGTAATTGAATGGCATTTGTCAGCTATTATATATGGTTGATGGTTTGTTAATAATCACATCTGCAGGCTGTTGATGCATATATACATATTCCTCACTATATGTCCTGATCTCCTTGGTACGTTAATGCCAAGAAACCTATAACTTTCTAGCTCTCTCTCCCCTTCTTGTTGTTAAGACTTGCTCTTGTTTCTGCTGGAAGGATGAATCTTGACTTACCCTTTCCGTTGTTATTTTTGCCAGGGCTTGAAACATCAAAGGAAGGGTGCATGTATGAAGTAAGTTAGCTCTCTTTTTATACCTTTATGTCCATGTATCTTTCCATGTGTTTTGCACTTCCTGGTCTTGAGGATTAAACTGCAAATAATGCTCATGTATATTTTTATGATTACCTTCACTATTTATATGTCGTATTAACTATAATTTGATGGGATATGATTACCTTCACTATTTATATGTCGTATTAACTATAATTTGATGGGATGAGATTTAATTTTTCCTATGAGTAATTTTTTTAAATCCAAATTATGGTCTATCCTCTATTTCTATTTTGAGCAAATTAGTTTTAGCTAGCCTTTACTACTATTTTGTAGTAATCAGAGAACTCTCATTCAATTAATTCTGACATTCTAATTTCTAAATTTGTTTATCACTGTGAGGGTTGGACTATTGCGGGCACTCTTTTGGATTTGCATGATCCTCGAATTTTGGCAATGGCAGCAACTGAACGTCATTTTTTGGATGCTGATTCAAATGCTAGTGGAGCTGCATTTTGCAGCTTTAATTGTAGATATTGTCCATCTTCATTTTTTATTTTAGCTTTTATATGCTAATGTTATTACCAACTTAATTTTAGTGTGTTATTTCTTTTCAAATGTAGCTATACATCTGAGTTGACCTGAGTACAATGTGATGTGTGCACAATTACACATTTTCTCTCTTTTGAATTTTGTACGTTTTGTTGTATATTTGCGATTCTCTTGACCTGGCATTGATCTCGTTTATTGGATCTAGATGACATTGGAACTTTAAAGCATTTTTTTTGTATTTGCTGGATAAGACCTACCTTTTCACTACAAGAAAAATACAATTTAGCAACAAAAAATAGCAACGAAAAATTTATATTTTCTGTTGCTAAAAACAAATAGAAACGGAAAATTTCGTTGCTAAACCAGTGGTTGCTATTTTTAGCAATGGAATTTATATTCCGTTGCTAAATTCAACCTACTCATTTTCAGTGAATTGGTAAATTTTAGCAACAGAAAATGCGATTAGCAACGAAAAATCAATTCATTGCTAATTTTAGCAACGGAAAATATATTTCGTTGCTAATTTTAGGAACGAAAATATTGCATTTTTTGTTCCGTAGCTAATTTTAGCAATCAAAATTCGCAATGATACATAAATTCCCATCGATAATTGTTGTTACTAAATTTAGCAATTGAAATCATCAAAATTTTGAGGATTTGAATAAGATTTTATTTTCAATCTAAATTGATTAGTCATTAAAAAAAATAATGCAATTAACTTAATTATAACATAGTATAATCTATAGTCTGAATAAGAATCCATAGAAACATAAAATAAACTTAGTATCGATACCTAAATAATACAGTATAATCCATAAAAATCAATATATAGAAATACAACTCAAATCAGTACCAATACCTAAATATTATAAATATAAACTATGTAGTTGGTGAAGGAGGATGATCTGGCTGTTGAGAGCTGTCCTTGTTTTTCACCTCTTTCACCTCATTCTTTAGTTGGATTACAGTATCGAGCAACATGCTGACATTATTCTCAAGCTGAATGACTCTCCCAGAAGGTTCAGAACGCCTACTACAAGTAGCTGTTGATGATGCAGAGGAATGCGAATGAGATGTATTTGCAATAGATCCTAAACCAAAAATTCTTCCTCGGTTATTCTTACCCACCACACTACATCAAGAAATATCTAACTTTCATCCACATTTTTAGAGTTTTGTCGCTGTTGAGTGAGAGTCTCTTGTAATTGCGCCTATAATTACAATAGTTACAATGAATTAACTATATTTCATTAAATAATTAATCTACAAATATAAATTTAACGTACATTGAGTTGTCTGCAATGGGTATTAACAAAAGTCTGACTATCATGCTTTTTTGTATGGGTGTACATAAAAACTTTAGGATATATTGGCCTCTTACCCAAGGACTTTTCTTGCATAACCAATTAAACTAAAGTTTATCAAAAAATTCTAACAGAATTTCCTTTAAATTTATGACATTTACCCTCCTATGAAATGAAAAACTTATCTAAAAAACACATCATTATCAAACATTATCATTATCCAACAGTTATCAAACATTATCATTATCAAACATCATCATTATCCAACATTATCATTGTCCAACATTATGAAATATTATCATTGTCCAACATTATCAAACATTATCATTACCTCATTTGACATATAAATTTACATATATTAAACCATCATTATCCAATAGTATCAAACATTATTCTAAATTCATACATTGAAATATTATTCTAAATTCCCTAAAATTCAAATACTTACCAGTTTATCTGCATCCTCATGATGGCTCAAAGTTCTTCCAGTGTGCACCGCTGAACTCTTTCCATCTGAACATCCCCGTCTATTTGAAGAATTTCACTCTGAAATGGCAATTGCTTCAAGTAATGCCCAGTATGCCTGCCAATGACCCCCCATATTTCTTCAGAAATAAAAGAAGGTCGTTCACCACTTTTGTGTAATTTAGCAACAAATTCTTATATCGTTGACGAGCATGCTTTTTTCAAACTTGATAAATGACACCATTAAATTTTGAATCCCAAAAAAATTCTTTCTGCCAAAGAACATGATTTAATTAACGTAAAATACAATAGATATGCCATTAATCTATGAAATCAACTATTTCATCACAAATAATGCAATTTATTTTTTACCTCAAACTCTTAATGGTAAAAATCTTTTGTCTACAGAGAGAGATTCTTCCATACATAACCCTCGATTTCTATCCTCTTTTTGAACTTGGATCTAATTTTTCTTGAGCAAATACCTGATGGAATAAACCTGCTAATATGAACAAAAATTAGATCAATTTTAAATTAGATATCTATAGCAACATATATAAACTATGTTATCTTTTAATACAAAATTAGATCAATACTCACATATCATTTATAATCTTAACGTAAATTCTTCCATCAACTCCCTTCGCACCAGGTTGAAAGCCTTCTTCTTCATCCTTAGCATCTACTGTCGGTTCATTTATCGGTATAGATCCAAAGTCTGGTGCGGGAGTAGCGTGTGCTGATATATTTGGATTGTTGGATGCTGAATCACTTGGTAGATTAGAAGAGCCATTGGTGTTTGTAGTAGGTGAAGGTGATGCTTGATATGGCTATTGAGAATCTGAATATAGACCTAAACTTGCAGACCCTACAGGTTGAGATGGATACACTTATGCACTGTCATCTTTATTCGATGTTAATTTGAGCCTGGACGGCAATAGGTTGTTCTTTCTTTTGGGTGGCATGTTTCGTATCTGAAACTCAAATAAATATATCATTCTTCTTGTAATAGAACAATATAATTACATCATATATAATAATAATTAATTGATGCAATAATAACATATTTGGATTATAATATAATAAATAAAACGTACTCAAATTAATCGCTTTCATCACTTAATTGCACATCAAAATCATCCTCCATTTCAGAATATTCAAAATTAAAGTTTGGCTCATCTTCAGAATTTGGTCCATCTATGGATTCGTCATCATCTCCAGATAAAATTTCCCATAAATTCATTATTTGGATCATTTAAAGGTTTATTTTCAAAACATGCATTTATTTCATAGGCACCCGGTTCTTTTTCTTGAAATGCTTCACTTTCATTTGTCTTGCTTTCTTCTTTTGACTGTCCTTCAAAAATATCTCTTGGTTTTACTTTGCAGACTGCCAACCAATCTGACTTATCCCGTCTTAAACTAGGATAAGGGACATAATACACCTTCGTCGCTTGCATTGCCAACACGAATGGTTCAAATTGTTTAATCTTCTCCGTTGGTTGATTTCAATGAGATTATATCGGTTATATACTTTTATTCCAACATTAGGAGTAGGATCAAACCATTCACACATAAAAAGTACACAACATTTTATCGACAGTACGGGGTATTCAATTTCAAGTATCTCAATAATTTTGCCAAAATAATCCATCAGTTTCCCTTGTATGCAAATCCTGTTATTTGCTGTTGCCATGCTATGCCTATAATTTTCTGTATGAAATTTGTATCCATTAACAAAATAGACTAGATATGATTTAGCAGTTCGCAAATGTCCTTTCGCAAGATCACATATGAGCCTATTTTCTATTTTATTTTCAGAAATTCTATTTTCAGAAGCCTACATAATTTAAAAAAGGAATCCTAATCAATAAATATAATAATTTGTAAGTTTAACAGTACTTTATTAAAATATTCCTCGTATTGCAAGTTAAAAACTTACATAATTTGCAAACCAAAACAGAAAGTTTCTTTCCACTTCTTTCTTGATGTCATCTTGTGATTTTTCCGGCATTAGCTCACTTAACAATTCCTCGTATTCACTAAAAACATTAAAAAATTTTTTAGCTATAAACTCTAATCACCGAGAATAAGAACTTAACTAATTTCAAATATAACTTAAAATTACTGCACGAAAGGTTAAATTTCTTGGCAATTCAATAAAATGTAACCATGGGAAGCCTCAATTTCTTTGTCTATCAACATTCTTCTTATTGAACGTTCATGTGTTCGACCAAGATATGTAAAAATAGATAAGTTATCATCATCAATCCATGCACCCCCATTGTCATTACAAGGAACTTTTCTCTGTCGAGTGATCACATGTGGCTTAAAATAATGTAAACAAAATGTACTTGCTTCCTCTACTAGATACGTATTGCATATAGAGCCTTCAACTCTGGCCTTATTTTTAACATTTTTCTTCAAGTGATGCAAATTTCTACATCACAAATAGGATAATTAATTAATTTACTCATTTGATATAAATCTATGTCAGTTTTAGCTCAAAAGTGTATTTAATTACCTCTTAAATGGATACATCCATCGGTATTGAACTGGACCTGCAAGTTTAGCCTCATGTATTAAATGTATGGTTAGATGCTCCATATAATCAAAAAAGCTGGGAGGAAAAATACCCTCTAACTTGCACAAGGTAACCGGTATGTCCATTTTTAGTCTTTCCATATCAGATATTTGAATTTCAGATGAAGTTAAGCTTTTGAAAAACAAACTTAATTCTGTTATAGCTTCCCAAATATTGTTCGGTAGGAGCTCCCAAAATGTAATTGGAATTAGTCTCTGCATAAATACATGACAATCATGACTTTTCATTCCAAATAATTTGTACTTCCTTATATTAATACACCTTGCCAAGTTCGAAACATATCCATCTGAAAATTTAAGCCTTTTCAACCATTCACACAAAATTTGCTTTTGTTTTTTGTCCAAATTGTAAGATGCTTTTAGATATTTACTTACATTTGGATCTTTATCTAACTCACTTCTTTTACAAAAAATTTTCAAATCAACTCTTGTTTTGCATTGTTCTTTATCCTCCCTTTAATGTTCATGATTGTATTGAAAATATTTTCAAAAATATTTTTTTCAATATGCATCACATCTAGATTATGTCGTATCAAATTAGTTTTTCAATATGGCAAATCTCAAAATATACTCCATTTTTTCCAACCGAAGTTATGACTTATGTTCCTATTAACCTCTTCACCTTCAAGATCTGTGACTTTCAAAAGCCCTAACTCATCAATCTCTTGTAATATATCTTCACCGGATTTAGTTAGGGATGGAGGTTTTTGTACCACCCTATTCTTAATGAACTTTTGTTTATTGCGCCTAAATGGGTGATCTAAAGGAAGAAATTTTTTGTGATTGTCAAACCATGATGTTTTACCCTCGTTGGAAAGATGAAATGCATTAGAATCGTTGCCACAGTAAGGGCAAGCCAATTTTCGTGTTGTGCTCCATCCAGACAACATAGCATAGGTATGAAAATCACTAATAGTCCACATCAATGCTGCTTTCATCTGAAAATTTTGTTTAAGGGACACATCATATGTTTTAACACCAAATTCCCATAGATTATTCAATTTAGATATCAATGGTTGTAAGAATACATCAATTTTATGCTTTGAATTTTTAGGTCGTGGCACAATCACTGTCAAGAAAATGTATGCCTCGTCCATACACATCCATGGAGGTAAATTATAAGGAGTAATTATGATTGGTCATGACGAATATTGTTGCCCCGATTGACCAAAAGGTTGAAACCCATATGTGGATAATCCCAAACTGACATTTCGATTTTCTGCTGCAAACTTAGTATGTGTGTCATTAAAATATTTTCATGTGAGTGCATCCGATGGATGGGTCATACTTCCATCATTTTGTTCATGTTCATTATGCCATCTCATGTGGGCTGTAGTAATATCAGAGGCATACAGTCTTTGAAGCCTCAAAATTAGTGGAAAATAATACATTCGCTTCCAAGGAACTAATTTTTGCTTCCTAGTATGCGTTCTTGGTTTGAACCTAGGTTGGCTGCAGTATTTGCACTCTTCTAATTCCACATCTTCTCCCCAAAAAAACATACATCCCAATGTGCAACAATTTATTTGTTCAACGGGCAAACAAAAACCCCAAATAAGTTTCTTTATTTCATAAAAATTCTCAATCATTTTATGCTCAGGAGGTAATGAATCATTGTACCATGTAAGAATATTATCTAAACTTCATTCAAAAATATGACCTTCAGACTTTATGTTCAATATTCGAGCAATGGCAAATAGTTGAGTCATTTTCTCACAGTGTGGCCATAATTCTTGGTCAGCTGACTCTAGTAAGTCAAAAAATCTTTTTGCATTTGGGTTTGGTTCCTCTTTAATATTCTGCATATTTTCTTGAAAGGAAAAACTAGCTGTGTCATAAACCATTTGTGCGTAAAGATTTTCATTTACATCCACATTATTTGGTCGATTACTAGCTCCCCCTGCAAATCCATCTATATTTACTGGTGAATATACTTGATTACCCCTAGAGGTGCTACAAACTATTGGCTCCCCATGCCATCAAAATAATTTGGAACAAACCTTTTTTTAACAAATGTAGATGCATTTCATCAGTAGGGAGAAAACGAATGTGTTTGCACTTTTTACATGGACATCTGTTTTTTGGACCATCCATATATGCAGGCTGCAAACTTGCATATTCAATGAATGATTGAATGCCCTCAGTAAACTCAATATTAATGCAACCATCTGGCATTAATTGCCTATACATCCAAGATCTATCAACATTACTTATACTTACGTAACTGTTATTCAAATAAGATAATTTCATAATTAGATTTATCGGTTAAATAAATAGGGAAGGTTAATCAATGTATTAAATTCTAACTTTAAAAAACCACATCAAAATTAAGTTGCATTATAAAATCATCATGGCATAAAATTAAGTTGCATCAAGGTATGTGGCACTCAACCATGATAACCGAGTTATCCTTTGAAAACCAGTAGCCCGCAGATCGAATCGTTTCAGCCTATATACCTTGATACAACAGTGACGCAAAATAAGTTTTTTTTTATCTTAAATAAATAGTGAACGTTAATCTATGTATTCAATTATAACTTAAAAAAATCACATCAAAATTAAGTTGCATTATAAAATGAACACATTAAGAGAAATTAAATTAAATGAAAATGAACACTAGGTACATACCTCTCACCAAATAGTTTCACTTACTTTTAGTTACTTGAATTGCCTTAATGGAAGGAGCTTTCACTTACTTTTAGTTACTTGAATTGCCTTAATGGAAGGAGCTTTCACTTACTTTTAGTTACTTGAATTGCCTTAATGGAAGGAGCTTTCTACCAATTTCAGGCTTTTTAATGATACTAATAGCAGCATTAGTAGCTACTCCTAGACAAGCAAAACCTCAAATCTAACAACTAGCATACTAAGAAGAAAAAGAATTAAAATTATAATAGATTAGTACCTCTTGAACTACTATTATATCTTCTGCTGGCAAACTCAGTATGTGCTGTTCATGAAGTTGGAATAAGACTTTATAAAAATGACAAAGAAGAAAAATTAGAAAGGGAAAAATAATTATCTCATCATCTATTGATAACAATTAAATGGTCGAAAATATAAAGAATTTTAGAAAGCAACAGCTTCCTTAAGTTCTTTTTTTGATAAACTTCTTAACATATAGTTTTCAAAGGACCACGCAAAGAACCCTGGTCAAATTGGTAACCAACTTGCTGACAGCTAGTCAGTCATTTTGCCTTATCTGAGAGGTGAAAAAACACAAAAGACTTAATCAATTAATCCATTTAATTCCAAATATAAGCTCTGAAAACAACTTCACTAACAAGCACTCCACCAACATTCAAAGTAATAAGATTATCATAAAATCCACTTTCTTCACAAGCCTCAAGTGTTATACAAATAAGTACCTAAAACTTTGTTGCAATTGCTTTCTCACCTTAAGATGAAAAACAGGACAAAATTTACCCATTATTCCTCCAAAACTTCCAAAATGGCATATGAAATATTCCCTAGCTGACACTTTAAATACAATGTTTCCACTTCATGCAAACAAAATATAAAGTACATTCACCACAATAAGAAAAAGCAATAGACCACTAACTATATAAGAGAAAACCTAAATGATGGTCACCTTAAACAAACTTTGTCTAGCAAAATAAGAAAAAAAAAGAGGAAAATACTATGATGTACAAAAAGTTCATCAGAATGATTGTATTTTAGGCTTGAAGTTAAATATGCAGAAAAGAAAATTAAAAATCTCACATCTGGTACTTAGCATTAATAGCACAACTTAAGCGCAAATTAAAAATTCATCACACCTGATGGAGCAGATCCAGGCATAAAACTGCACAAGAGCAGCTCTTGACTGCACGCAAAGACCATGCAAAGTACCCTGCATATGCAGAAGTTCAACGTACATTAAATGCAAAAACTATAGAATAAACATCGGGTACAAATCATTATTTTCAAGTTTAACTGATGGCATGACTTACATATATAGGTGCACTCTTTTCATATTGTATAATGTGTGTGTGTGTGTGTATATATATATATATATATATATATATATATATATATATATATAAAATCTAATATTTTCAGTAAAGTCAAGAAAAATTTGGCACTCAATTGGTCGAAATGTGTAATTATTTTATATTTATAGTTTAGGGTGCTTTTTATATAATATCCCTTAATAAAATTATTGTCTTGAAATTTATAGCAGATGGCTAAAACCTAAAATTAACATTAAACATAATGAGCAAATTGACCAACTTCAAACTTTAAGAACATTTTTGGATTGTTGTATTATATGGCATATTGTTAATCAATATTGTTATATATTGTGTTTGGTAAAAAATATATTAGCATATAATATTAGTTTGTACAATTATTTTTTATTAAATTTGAAAATAAATAATTTCTAACTAAACTTAAATATTAAGTTATTGCTAATTAAATTAAAAAATTAAATGCTTGCTCATTAAACAAAATTAAATCCCAAGTATCTCCAATGGCTAAGACTTTTTTTTC
The DNA here is from genome assembly GCA_037975025.1 of Excoecaria agallocha. Lineage (NCBI taxonomy): Eukaryota > Viridiplantae > Streptophyta > Magnoliopsida > Malpighiales > Euphorbiaceae > Excoecaria > Excoecaria agallocha. The sequence goes on from JBBPFJ010001159.1 coordinate 10,944, forward strand.
CCTTCTTGCCTATTTTTCATCCTAATATTAGATTTTCACCATTCTTTGAACTTTCTGCAATATATATATATATATATATTTCGTTTTCAAATAAACGGAATAAAATTTTATCTTTTAGAGATCAAGTAATAAAAATAAACATGTTTTGATAAGCAAAGCTATTATATTAATTTTATTGCAAAACTAAAAAAATAAAATGAATATTAGATATTATGAATATGTCCTTAATTATATTTTTTTCGAAAATCACAAATCCAAAATACTAATTGATGATAAAATCAAAGTAGACAAAACACTAACAAACGAACATAAACTCTTTATGTTATTATTTAGTATTATTTTTTTACCATATTATTATTATTATTATTATTATTATTATTATTATTATTATTATTATTATTATTATTATTATTATTATTATTTTCTTTTGCTTTCACCAAACTTCATGTCAAACGGCATAGAGCAGAGCCAAAATTCATCACACCTGATGGAGCAGAGCCAGGGCATGAACTGCACAAGAGTAGCTCTTGACTGCACGCAAAGACCACACAAAGTACCCTGCACATGCAGAAGTTCAGCGTACATTAAATGACATTAATGTTTTCACAATATTTTCAAGTTTTCAGTATTCTACTGATACTGTTAGCATATATCATGATAATATTCTATCAGATTACGCAAGCCACTAGCAAAATATCATAGTACTTTCGGCAAAAGATATGGTGGAAGCTCATATCAGCGCAAATAACATGGAGAAACAACTCATTTGTACCATAGTGCAATTATTTTTGAGATGATTAGTATAATCCTTCCCATAAAAAAAGAAAAAGCCGGACTATTATCAGATCTCTTCAAATTTGCTCAACTTTTACTTATTCTTGAATTGTGCAGTATTTAATTGTTTATAATATAGTGGATGTTACAACTTGAATCAGAAATATTTGTAGTGATAATCAGTGTGGATTATTAGTATTATTAAATGGCCTATAGGATCCTTTGATCTCTATACCATATTGACTTCATATAGTTGGCATGGATGGCCATTCTCGGTAAATGTATGTTATTATAATGGTCATGTTCTAGATCTGTCTGCTAGCATTAAAATTAAAGCTAGAGGCCATTCCCATGTTTAGCAACAGAAAAATAAAATAAAAATGAGAGAGAGAGAGATTATAAGCTGGCAAACGACTTATTAGTATAATATTACTATTACATGATTTTTGTAATGGTTGATTAATTAATTAGCTAATTACGTCTAAATCTATGGGTCTACATTGAAAAACTAAATCATATAGACAAATGATAGAGCTGGCATGCCCCCTATAAGTTATATAGCAAGAAATAACAAGTTGTTTGTGTTCAAGAAGCAAGCTGTTTACATATATGTAAACAACAAGCTATTTTTGTACAAGCAGCAAGCTGTTTACATATATGTAAATAGCAAGCTGTTTGTGCTACATGTAAACAGCAAGCTGTTTGTGCACAAATAACTTGCTGTTTCTTGCTATATCACTTACACCCCCTAACCCCCCACTCTATGCTACAAAGCCTATACTTGTTTGCTATAGCATCATTTGCCCCCACTAATGCCTATTATTTAGTGCTAATCTCATATTCAGATTCCTATATCATACAATGGTTTTAAATGTCAACGCCTTCTTTTGTTTTGTTTCATTTTATTTTATTTCATTTTATTTTATCAATCTCAGGTCATAGCTAAAGTAATCATGCTATGTTTGCTTCTTACTGTATCCGTTAAAAATAGACACGCGGTCTAGATTACAAGCTTCACAATAGTACTGAATAATATTAATTTAGAGATCAGTGACACTATTTTCACTGCAATACCATGGTATTGCTCCTAATTTCATTTAGCTCATTATATTTAGAAATTAAGCCAAATTTATATATTGCATCCTTGCAACCTTACTATTGCTTATTTATGAAATTGAGAATTTCTTTATAATGTAATAACTCTCAATCTCAATTTACAGATGAAGGTCAAGTATTTAAGATACTGAGCATTTTTGCAAGCATGAATTTACTGATATTATGCCTATAATTCTAATTTAATTCATTACTTTTCTTTACTAAATGATTAAAGTCATTACTATTATACTACAAAATACCGACTAAAGTAAAGATTTTTTTCCCTCAAATTAAGTAGCAAAATCTCAATTTGGGAACTTTCTTTCCTATTGGGAAATTTGCTTGGTAAACAGCGTCCCTGTTTAAAGAGGACATTAGATTCTTTGCAAAATTTACAAGCCAAGCTACATTACTTATGCCAACCACATTAATTACTGATTCTTTAATTCTATGCCAAGGTTCAAAGCTATTCTTTGCTATATCAATCTTATAATCCTTTAATAGTTTCACAATTCAATATCACTTTTTTCCCCATATCATTTTCTGTGATCAGCAGATGGCTTCTCTTCTCCATTTTTCACAGCAAACCATCTGCATAGGACAAGGTCCTAAGAAGCTTTTAGTAACTTAATAACACTGTAAGAATGTTACTGATTGTAAAAGTGTTTTTTTTTTTAAACCTAAAGTCTCTATGGATCAACACCACATGTCACGCAAGGCTAATCTCAATCCAAAAACCTATTTAACCACTTCTCCATCAACAAATGATCCCATTAGATAGAAAAAATTTATTTTGAATCATAAAACGGATCGACCTATAGTCTAATGACACTTATTTGCTTGCCTCCGAATCACAACAACAGCACAACAAATCTCTAAGCTACCAAAATACAAGAAGCGTTAAGGCCAACCATCCCAAATACCAAGACAGACCAAAGCACACCATCAAAATTCAAATTGGAGAACATTTAAAAAGTTAGAGCTTAGTTGATTGAAAACAGAACCAAGCCATATTAAAATCTACAAACTACAAATTCGTCCTGAAGTTTAAATGATCCTACAGTCACATTTTAAACTCACATAATCTACAAACCACCAAGTCCTCATTCTAATTCGCAGACACTATGATTATCAAAATCGAAGCTATGATTTGCATACCTGGAAGTAACCCATAAACTAAACAAACCCACAAACCAAAAAGAAACCCACAATAATAAACTAAAATTCTAATAGACCAGATCAAAGGAGATGTCACAAACACTTAATATCCTGTTTTAAAGTTACTCAGATAAAACCAGCTACATGAAAAATGTAATAAAAATCACAAACACAAAAACCCAACTATGAGAAATCATAAGGAAGCATGCGATGTACTGGTAGAAGAGGAGAAAATAAATGAAGAATAGAATCAAAGAACAGAAAGTCAAACGAAGTAGAGATACATTTTGTCGAGATATTAAAAACAAAGAGCATAGACCACTGACTTGCAAAAGGATCTGATTTGAAAGAAAGGCGATAGCAAAAAACTCAGCAGTCTTTGATTTTCCTCCCAAAAATAGTTGTTTTTCAAAAATTGATGAAGATCGAAGAGAGAGGGCAAGGATATGGTTGGGAGAAAATAGGTAGAGAGTGTGAGAGAGAGAGGGGGGATGCTAGAGGAGCAAAAAGAAAAAAAAGCAGAAAAAGGGACAATTTATACCTAGGGTTAGGTGAAATAGCAACGGAAAATATTTTCATTCCTATTTTAGCAACGAAAATAAAATTCCGTTGCTAATTTTAGATCCAAAATTTTTTACTTCTTTGGGACCAAATTACCAACGAAATTAGCAACAAAATTATTTTCGGTTGCTAAATAGCAATGAAAAATATTTTCTTAGCAACGAAATTTAAATTCCATTGCTATATTTGGATCCAAATTTTTTTCACCTCCATGGGACCTAAATAGCAACGAAAATTGATTTCAGTTGCTAAATAGCAACACATTTTTTTTTCGTTGCTATTTTTGCAACGGAATATAAATTCTGTTGCTATTTTAGCAACAAAATTATTTTCCATTGCTATTTTAGCAAAGAAATTTAATTTTTGTTGCTAATTTTTATCCCAAAATTTTCCCTCTATCAAGTGCCGCCATATTTAGCAACGAAAATTATTTTTTGTTGCTAAATTTTGGCGTTAAAATCTCCCCCCTTTTTTAGCAACGGAGTACAACCATTTGTATGTCGTTGCTAATTCCCTAAAAATTCAACCAATTTTAGCAACAGAATTCATTTTTCATTGCTATTTTGCTATTTTCTTGTAGTGTTTGTATATGGTATTAAAGTTTATGTTAATTTTTGGTTTAAATTATATTGCCTTGTAATTATATGTTTTTTGTAGTTAATGGCTCTTCCACTCTTGAGGCATGCAATGTCCCAAACTTTATTTTCTGTCATTTATGGGTTTCTAATATTAAAATATTGTAATTATTTTTAGCGACGAACAACATAGTCATGAATTTTTTTTATTGGTAGGTGAATTTAGCAACAAAAATCGATTTCCGTAGGTAAATTTGACCAATTAACGAAATCATATGTTTGGTGGGTTTTGCAACGGATTTTCAATTCCGTTGCTAATTTTAGCAATAAAAATCAATTTCGTTGCTAAAAAATAGCAACTGTTAAATTAGCAACCAAATTTTTCGTTGCTAATTTTGATTAGCAACTGAAAATAAAAAATTTCCGTTGCTATTTGATGATTTTCTTGTAGTGACAGTTATTGCTTACATCGTATTACCTTTATTAAGGGAAAAATAAAACCAAAATTAAATCTATAATTGCATCCTCCCACATCCATTATAGTATCTAATTGTATTGTAATAAATAGGATAGAGTGTAGCATCAAATTTAACTTGTTGATCTACCTGAAACCTTTACCTATAAATTTCTATAATAAAACTTGAAATCTCTTTGTCTTTTAACTCTACTAATATGCCTCACACAATATGATAAATCCTAAGAGGTTGCAGATAATCTTAAGGAGTAATTAGACAATTTCTAAGAGAAACTTATTAAAACTTTCACTTTACCCTATTAGAATTTAGTACAAAAGGTAATATAGTTATATATCTCATCAGGGTAACTTACAGTCGTATAATACTAAGATTACTCTAAATAGTAATCTAAGCCAAAATTCATAGGATATTAAAATTATAAAATCCAAATTTCATAAGCAGTTAGCTTAGGAAAATATGATTCTTACTAGTAAAATGTTTATCAAACCAATCTAGTACCAGAGTTAAATCATTTTGTCAAGCTAACAATTCTGTGAACTTATCCTTAACGACAAGTTCCTTCCCTAATTCTTGGTAGGGTAATCTTTGTATATCAAGTTATAACATATCTATGATTTAAATTATCAATCACTCACATTTCATAATCTCATATTCCATAGTGAAATTAGAATCACTCAGGACACATATATTCTTGTCCATTAAAAGCATGTATTCGTGTTAATTTCTAATATATATTACATTTTTTAACTACTTTATCTAATACAATTCACTTTGGAATCAAATTAGCCAAAATCTTAAACATTATCATAATTAGTCACTACAGAACTAGTGTTATAGTATGGATAATCTTGAACAAAGTTCCATAATAAGAAACACCACATCTTGAAATAAGGAACATAACAGAAATGGAAGAAAAAGTTCAAATCAAATAAATTATTGCCAACCCCTTTCTTTAAACACCTTTATAAAACCTTATATATTGCCTATTATATCAGGATCGGGACAATCGCTATAGGCCAATAACACAACTGACTTGTGCATATATAGATTACTAAAGCTCAATTTAGGCCAAAATTGCCTAAACCTAAGCTTTGATATCACTAAATATAACAACCCCAATACCCCCTAGGAGGATATATGGATGCCAAAATCAACCTATAAAAACATGTTAATTAATGTGCAGAAACTCCCTAACTATCACTAGGTAGATGTTCAGTCCACGAAATTAAATTTATAGATGTTCTTTGTAGATATTACAATTTAGATAATAAAATAAATAAATAAATAAAAACTTAAATCCTAACTCTCTACATTGGCCGATTGCAGTTGTCCTGACTCTCACTTATACTTCAATCAAGTTTTAACGCCTCTTTTAAAGCCTTTCCCTTTCTTATCTTACTATTTATCTCCCCTTAACCTTAATCCAGCATGATTTCCCCAATTATCTCATCACACACATCATTTCATGGTTAATTATTGATCACTGACTTCAAATAATATGCATAATAGAGGAAATTAAGAGGGAATGATTAGTTCTTACCCCTCCATACTTTGTTTCTTGCTGTAAATCCTTATTAAATCTTTAATCTTTGTCTCTAACCAAGGACCTAATTATAGAGAGCTTAAGAGGAAGCAAAGAAGGAGAAGATGAGAAAAGCAAAAATTAAAGTTCTTTTTTTTTCCCAAAAGTGGCCAGCTCCTCTTCCAAAGGCAGAAAAATCAGCCTTAATCTATCCCTTAGCCCATTCTAGAAGGCTAGATGGCCAAATCTCATTGGTTGCACTTAAAAATCTTAATACAATTTCACTTTGGTCCCTCATAATAGTTTAATTATAATTTATAACTTACTCCTAACTTCTTTTTCATTTTAAACCTCCAATTGTGTGTATATATATATATATATATATATATATATATATATATATATATATATATATATATATATATATATATATATATTCAATTTCCAACTTTTACAGTACACTAAGTACCCAAAATAAACTTATAATTACCAACACATATCCAAAATCTTCTAGAGTATAATTTGGGGCATTATAAATACAATGTGTTAACTTTTGAAGATGAACTAAATACAGTATATTAAATTTCGACCAATACTCAAAATAATAAATACAATGTATTATCTTTTTTTTAATTGTTTTTTTATTTTCACATTAGGTGATTTCTCAGAGATAATATCAACTGAAGTTGTAGTAATTGAAAGCGAGCAAGTAGCATCCAGTACCTTAATTGATGAAGATTTACAGTTTAATGATACTAACACAAGCTTGTTGGTATATGTGAGCAATTTGAGAAAAAATACTATTTATTAATTAATTACTAACAACAAAAATATTCAAGGATAAGATAAAAACCTTTATTTTGGAATCATCAGTAATGATATGCAAAATGAAATTGAAGTGGGATAGATTTGCAAAGATAAAGACACTTTCAGGAAATCGATTAGTTTTTTTTTGTGATAAAACATGATTTCTAATTTAAGGTGTAGAAATCGTGTTCTAGAAGACATTTTATTTGATGTGTAGATGACAATTGCTATTGAAAGTTGAAAGCATCGAAGAAAGGGGATACATAAATGTTCAAAATCAAAAAATTCATATATGATCACACCTGCAATGTTGAAGTTAGACTAAGTAACAAGGGGCAAGCCATATCAACCTTGGTTGGTGATATTGTTAAGAACAAAAATATGAATGTGAAAACTATATATAATCTAGAAGACATCATACGCGACATACAAAATGATTATGAAATCAATGTAAATTAATTAAAGGCTTGGAGATCTAAGAAAAGGGCTTTGTAATACATAAGAGCTAAGCCATCCAATTCCTATTCACTTTTATCTAAATACTTCTACATGCTAAAAACAAAAAATAGTGGATCTATTATGGATTTGGTAACCTAAGAACATAAGTCATTCCACTATATTTTCATAGCTCTAGCAGCCTTTATTAAAGGTTGAGAACAATGTAGGTCATTAGTAGTTGTTAATTGTACATTTTTGAAGTCAATATATAGGGGAACAATGATTAAGCATCAACACAAAATACAGGTAGTAAAATATTTTAGTTAGCATACTCCGTAGTTGATTTAAAACATGATGCATCTTGGGAATGGTTTTTTGTAAAATTCAAATAGACTTATGGATTAAGACCTAAAATGTGCATAACATCAGAGAGATATGAGAGTATAAACAATGCTATGAAAAAGGTATATCCAGAAGTTAGTAATTGCATATGCATTTACCATATATTGAATAACGTTAAAAATACAAAAAATTAAGGAATTGTTATTTACAGCAGCTACATCATATACAAAAAATGATTTTCAACATAATATGAAAGAGCGAGAAAAGGTTGATGCACGTATTAGGCTATACCTACAAGATATTAGATATGAAAAATGGTCAAGATTATACTGTATAAGCAACCGATTTCCAACAATGACATCAAATATTGTTGAGTTTATGAATCACTATAAAAAATTAATTTTACCGATGAACTTAGATTTCATAGGTAAAAGTAAAATATTACTGACGGATTATCTATCAAATTGATAACGCATAGGTTAAAAAATGAATTTGATAAATGATGACATTTTTACCGATGGAATTAATAATTCATTGGTATATTTGGCGGAAAATGTAGGGTCCAATTGTTGGCGTTCAATTTATTCGACTATTACGTATGTCGGTAATCAAATTTATCCTTAAACTTATATAGTGATAGAATTTTCATTGGTAAAAAGTCGTATTTGAATTTTTAAAGTTTTTATGATAGAAGTTGCGATGATTTTTTATTTCATCGGTAAATATATGCAAAAAATTTTTGGTGCCATTTTTAGCGATTGAATTAGTGATGGAAATTTACGGCGATAGAGTTATAGTTGTTGCTACGAATTTCTTTCGTCGATATTCATTTATTAAAATTTTTTATATTTAATGTTAATAAAATAATTTTAACTAAACAAAAACTTTATGCTCCCTCATTTACTCAAGCCCTAAAAGAGGCATTTTTCTCTAAGGCACTCTAACCTCCTTTCTTGCCATCTCGATAGCGAGGTTAATTCCACCCGCAATTCACCAGCACCGCCATCTCTCCCTCCTTCAACCTCGTTCTGTTTCTATCTTTATTCCTCTATGTTAAATCTATCTCTTTGTCTCCCTCACTTAGTCTATCAATTTAAAAAGTATGCGCTCTTTAACCTTAACTGATTGTTTATCAATTTTGGCTTGAGATCTTTACTAACATCTTTCTCATGTAATTTTTCTTTTTCTCTCTCTTTGCTTGTTTTTTGTTTTGTGCTTTATTTTTTCCATTTTGAATTTTCACTTGGGTTTTAGGGTTTTGTTAATTTTGATATACTTTTGTGATGACATAGCAAGAAAAGATAACTATTTGAAATTTTTGATTACTATTCATAGATTTGGATTTTGTTATTTCTTGCAAATTCGCTTCTATTCAAGAGCGTAAGGGAAAGCCTTTGTCGCTCCTAATATACTATTTTATTGATAGTTAAGTGCATATTCAATTTTTTACACGACAATTAGTTACAGAAATCATCAGATCTGTTGCTGAGTTTTTTTCCATGTTTGGGGGTTGTATCTTATACTCTGCAGAATACTATTCTTGTTGATTTAATGGGTGATTGTTATTTAGCTTGTTTAGGGTGATATTAGTGCTAATGCTCACCTCTACTAGTTTGTTGTCTAAGTATTTCCCTAAAAGCAAAAGCCCTTGACCAGAAGATAAGTTAATTTAAGTAGAAGTTGAAGGTTTCCTAAATTAGAAAACAAAGATGGTATTTGGGCAAGTGGTGATTGGTCTGCTTGCCACCTACTGTAATGCCATGTCTCAATTCCTCAACCTTATTGGAAGGTAAATGCAATTTCACTTTCACTAAGCTTCATAGTTTGATCCGAAGATACACTAATTTATTGATTTAATTATACATAGGAAGGTTGCAGCTATCAATTCGGATCCTGAAAATGATTATCTGCCATATCCTATATGATTGACCAGTGTATTAGTATAAAACTTACTTAAATTTACTTAAATTCAGATACGATTGTGCTGTGAATATTGAAGATCTTATTAAACTAAGTGATGTCATGATAGAGCATTCTCTTGGTCTTAATAGAGGTGACTTTTATTTACTTTTTCTCTCATTTCTCTTGTTTATTAGCTTAGTCTTTACACCTTATGGCTTTGATTGAATAAATTTTTTTAGTTATTTTTTATGTTAAATAGTTGTCTTGACCTGCATTTTTCTAAAGTGAATTTTCTTGTAACTAGGTCTCATTTATTGGATGGATTATTTAGAGAAGGACATTGACTGGTTACAATCTAAAGTGGAATGTTTGTTGAAAGGTTAGTATCTTAAGCCTCTCATATGTCTCTTATTGCATTCATTCATTCATTCATTCATTCATTCATTCTTCTTCTTCTTCTTCTTCTTCTTCTTCTTCTTCTTCTTCTTCTCTTTAAGAGTTTTCATATTATTCACATGGATATAAGGGATAATAGTCTGATTGAGAAATTGTCCCCTGAAACTAAACTTTTATTACATTCGTGGAAATATTTATATCATGTGAAATAATATAAAATTATCAATTCTCTTAGTTCTAAATTTTTTTGCAGGATATATTTGTCACTTTTATGAGAATGAAATCAACCTACATAAATTTAGAAATTGCATCATACACTTTAACACTTACATGCTTCTGTTATACTTTTGCATTGAAGTCCACTGTTATCATCTCATAAACCTTTGTTTTAGAAAAATGATGAATATAACTATTGATATGTGGTAATAGATCATAACGCTCTGTATCATGCAAACCATGAATTTAGTGCCAAACACTACAATTTGCTAGCATTTATAGAAAAATTCCTTATACTGAGCTTAATTTAGGCATATATTAAAAACTAGTTTGTTATTTGCATAGAATTGACATCTGCCCTGGAAAAACTTATGAAACTAGCATACATGAGTTAGAAAGAATCATCCTATGCTTATAATGTACTATTGCAACCATATCAGGTGACAAAGGACTTGTTCATTGATTGATTGTTAGGTGTTATAAAGTTAGATTAACTTGCAATGTCCTTAAAATAGTTTACATCCATTTCTCTGTGTGTGTTAATAAATTTGTTGTGTCATTATACTTGGTATTTGTTTATGTTACTTAACTATTCTATACTACTTTGCATATCATTACATTTGTAATGCCTCAAAACTTGTATTTGACATGTCTGGCATATTTTAGAGCATAAACAATAATTCTAGGGTAGTTTTCGGAGTGATTACAGTAGTACAGTATAAAAAAATTTGGAAGTGTATAGGTGTTAAATGTGTTCAGGCTAGGGAAATTCAACGATGGATAACTTAGCGGACAGTTTGAGTTAATATAAGAATATAAAAATAGGTATTAAAAAAAGTTCGATGGTATAATTTGATATAAAGTTAAACTTAAATGGTCGCTCAAATCAGACAGAGAAGTTTTTACTCGGTATCGGAAACTCGATTGACCATAAGTTTCATTGAGCTTTAAATTAGTCTAAAAAATTTCAAAATTATTCTGATCACATAGACATGTTAGAAGTGGCATAAAGAAGCTTCTAAAATTGAAAAATAAATTTTTTGGCAGTTTTAAAATTTTGAATTTCGAACCAGCTGACTTTATCTTTGGAGATAGAAGTATATCAAAACGATATTAGAATAAGTGCACATAGGGGCAAATTTAGAGAGCATTCTGCAATCGGCACATTATTTCAAAAAATATTGAAAAACCAAAATTAAATTCGGAGGGCTTAATTACTATATTTATTAATTTAAGGGCATACTTATCATTT
>JBBPFJ010001160.1:0-22452 GCA_037975025.1 Excoecaria agallocha
CTTGTATTATTCTATCATGCCTTTCTTTATTCATCGCAAATAAATGATTTTTTAGTGATAAATTAAAAACTCACTTTTTCAATATTTTATTGGATGGCAACTACATGATACCTACCTTGTAGTGCCCAATAGATGCCATTATAGGTTGATCATCAACAATGGATGGGAATAAAACCCTATCCGTTACGAAATGACCAGCCTTCACGAGTTAAAATGGACCTTTATTCGGTCTCAAGCCCTAGAAAGGGGCTTTCAAGAGCAAAATAGATGCCTATGGGGTTCGATATGCATCACAGTGGTGACTCCACTGGAGATCCATAAGATTTTACTCTAAAAGCACCTTTGGTTAATTTAAGATAAATAGGTTTAGAGATTAAGATGTTTTATCTCTTTTTAAAATAAATTGCATTGCATTCATGCTAAGGCCTTAGAATTAAGTTAAGTGTCCCTCTTTTAGCCCTGATGTAATCGCAAAATATAACCCTATGTTCACTCAATGTAGAGAAGTGTTAGGAAGGAACACTAGCCCAAGCCTTGTACCTTTTGGTATATCAAATGGTGACCCAATCGATCGTCATGCTCGTAATGAGCTAGAACCATTAGCAGGGACAATGCTTGGGAGCCCTAAAATTGTATCAAAGGATCGAAAGCCCATCTAATGACATAGATACTTCCACTAAGGGGCATACGCTATAATACATTGCTTGTGATGTGGACCCTTATGTGTTAAATAAATCCCAATAATTTTAGATGCTTACTCATTAAAGGCTTTCATGCCCCGGTGGTGCATTTTGATTTATTTAGATCATTTAAATACACAATGGCCAAAATCTATTCACATGTGCTTTAAATTAAGAGTGGTTATACTACTATTTTTTTGCCATACACCATACATATTAATTGGGTTCCCTATTAACCCATGACCTAATCCCTCTTAAGAAAGAGATCGTATGACCTTCTGTGTGGGAACAATAAGGGTGGAAGGATTTTCCTTTCTTTTCATGTGCTTGTCTATTTAGCATACACATGTATACATTTTTAATAGAATAACAAAAATAATAGTAATGAAATAAATTATAAAATATGCATGATTTGTGTGCATAGATTCTTGATGTATGTGTATCTCATCTCATGTGTATAATTTTTGCTTGCAAAAATCATTCCATGTAATAAGACTAAAACAAGTAAATCTTGTATGCATAACTTTCTATTCAACAATAATGTGTATTTGCATGCATCTCATTTTATGTGCAAATGAAAAATAATACGATAATGTGAAACAAGTGCATTTTATGTGTACATTCTCTTTACCATGAAAATATGTATGTTTCATTCTGTGTGCCGTAAAATATACATTCTATATTAAATTTTTTCTAGCTTGCACATTCTGCTTTGTGTATAGAATTCTTCCCATGTATTATGTATATGTCATGGTCATGCATCACTTGTATATTACACATCATTGTATTTCATGCTTACATTTGGGTTACACATCATATGTATGCCATTCATATGCATCACCCTCATGCATTGATGTGTAACATTCACCATGCACCATATATATAACACATTCATATGTCGTGCACCATACACATGCCTAACATGTCCACGTGTCATGTATGTCTTGTGCATCACACATTATCTCATGTGTACATTATATGCTTATCCATTCGAAACATCATATGTATGCCTAACATGCTCATGCATCACGCATAATATATGTATCATTCACATGCATCATCATGCATTAATTCAGATCATATGTATTATGCTCATGCATCATCATTATAATATAATGATTAACCCATGCATCACATGCATCCCTAACATATTCATTCTTATACATCATCCTATATACATTGTTACTAATCAAAAAAAGTGTAAATAATAATAATACATTAACATTACCATGGCATGAATACATATCCAATGTGCATGTATATATTAATGCATGTTATAACACATATGTATTAACATGCATCTGACACTTACATGTGCCTATCCTGTGTGTACATATGTCTATCATGCATGTGCATGTTGACATGTGGTATAAACATGCATCCCGATGTGTTTATAGTGACATGTAAACATACATTATAACATGAACATGTTAACACTTGTCATGACCTATAAATATAAACACCATCACCTATTATAACTTATACAAATGAACACACATGAGTCATGGCATGTATACTTAAATATCCGTCATGCATTATAACGTGTGCATGTACACATCTGCCATCATATTGGCATTACACACATCATTGCATGTACATATTAATATAAATTATAGCGATATACATCCACCATTGTGAGTATGTATTAACATACATTGTAGCATGTGTATGCAAGCATCCATTATAACTGTGCACAATTGACATGTATCATAGCACAAATATATCAGAAAATGCCGTAGCATGTACATAGTAGTCGTTGAGTTGTTCTTCATGCATACTGCCACTCACATGTGCATATAGACATCACATTTACCTCATGTTGGGTTATGTATACAAAGCAAGTGCCAAGCACATCCTATGTTAAAATAACATGTTATATTATGTGTATTTCACCATGCAACACTCTTCTTTCTCATACTGTATGTATACATACCATTATACTACACACCACTATACATGAGGCATGTCATGAATGTAACACCTTAATTCCTTAACCATGGATAATCATCAATCATCATCAATCATACCTAATCAATATCAGGTAGAAATAATAATTAATAACACAGGCCATGATTACATGCCACAATAAATTGCCATTAACAATAAATAAGAAAGCCTTACATAACTGGCCGACAATACATAATGAAATCTTTGGACAACTGCAATTTGTCAAGTCCTCTTTTTAAGAGTTGTCTAGCCACTATAACTATCGATCCACTAGAGCTTATCCTGAAACCTACATGGATAAACAAACCTGTGTTAAGCTATAAAGCTTAGTGGGGAACAAACTTTATAGATAACTTCCTTACATAATTCACCTCATTATATACAAGTTCCCATATAACACAAAATAACAAAATAGTATATTATATTGATCATTTTACAATGAACATTTGGGCAGTCCCCAAGACTTTTTAAGAATTCAGACATCCAGGGTTATTGATGGTACAAACTTTAACTTAATGTATTAATCACATGTTTACATAAGTTATGCATTCAATATTAAATCCATGCATACAAGAGTGCTTATGCCATGTAACAATCATAAAGTCATTATTAGACATGATTTCTTCATATATCTTTATACAATTCTCATTTCGATTCATACAAGCTTATCTCTTAATGCTATCTTATCATTGCAATTTAAACATCATACCACATCATATTATATCACATTTTACACTTTGGTTTATATCATTATCATACATATGTATATATATATGTTTAAATGATCATATACATACTAACAGGTCGCATGTCATTTCAACGAATATGTATTACATATCATAACAGACAAAGTTTCCATACCATATGCAAACCTGTCAAACTTTTTCCTTTATAAAGATCATTATGCATACTACAGTTCGTATAACTTTTAATATAATATTATAAGCTTGTGGCCCATGTGGCCTATCTATTCACCATTGAACCCATTAGTGGAACTAACTCACGCTGATACACCCACGGGATCCTTTCTCATAATTAGATGTAAGATATCATAATCATAGAACACATAATATGGCATCTCATTTCATAGACATAGTTTATAGTCATCAAGAATTGGGATACAACACCATAGTAGGCCATTCATCGTGCTTACATTACATAAATGGGGAAATCATTGCATGTTTTACCTTATCTTATATACATTTATCATCTTTCATAGCCTACCTAAGTACTAGTTCAATGGGGTGGATAACGAGAGCAATGGATACCCGAGGGTATCAAACTATGGATATCCGAAGATATCAAACAATGGACCCAAATAGGGTCAAATAATAGTTCCAGCAAGGAACAAACTATGGACCCAAAAAGGGCCGAACGATGGTTTCATTAAGGAACAAGACCCAAACAGGGTCAACTATAGCAGCTGCAACTATATTCCTTTAGGCATGCCTATCTAATCCACAATTGAACTAAGACCTGCAAGCTTTACCATTTTAAGAACATCTTTGATTTAGCATATTATTCTTTACTTAGTACTTCGTTTGGCTGGAAGCCTCATTTCATAAAAGAATGCATATCATTTTAATCGTATTTCCATATTGAGCTATAGGCTCCAATATATATGGATGCTGTCATATGATCACATAGTTGCATCGAATTTAATTCATTCATATCATAATACTTGCATGATTATCCAAAAAAAATAAAATATAACCTTTCATTGATCTATCTCGTCATAAACAGTATTATGCATGGTTTACATAAGGCAATATGAAAATGTGGATCTTTCTACTAAAAGTTTTCATAACATTAAATGCATATCCATAAACATATAAATGCAACTTAAATCATGGCAATACATGATTTTTCTATTTATACCTACTCACATATTAAGTTAGACCACTTATCATAACATAGATACATCATCAATATACATAGATACATAAATGATAGATATTATATTTATCTACCTCATCAATAGTTCTCAATGACATACCTCGTTGTTATTCACCGGAAGTAGCTTCCATACCATATCATAGTCATTCATATCAACACATAATCACATAAACAATAATTAAGTAGCTATGAATGATATAATAAGATGAATACACTAATTACATCCTTAGTTCAACCCTTGTTATTAGTTAAGCCCTTAGTTTACTTTTATAGTCTATTAGATCATGGACCACAGGTTGTTTAACCTAACGTGATCATATATGTATCAAATCATCTCACTTGTACATTTTATCTTATATTATCTTACCATCAAGTATGTTTATGCAATATTATCCCATCTTATATGCTAGCACACTACTTGTGGGTACGAGGCTTGCATAGTAAAATACATGGCATAAGAAAAGGACAAGCATGTTTCTCTATATCAAGGGTAATCACTACCTTCCATTATGACTTAAAGCATAACTTAACTTGTACGGTCTAATGATTAAGCCTAAAGAGGCAATGTCCCAACTCTTTCAACTTAGACTTAAAATCTTGCAACTATTATCGTATCGTCATTAGGTTACTTCATATTATTCTCAAGTCATTGTAGAGGAATATCAGTGTGCAATATTTTTAAGCAAGGCTAAATCACATTCATATAATCATTATAATACCATAAAATACAAGTAAATATTTTCATGTAGTCTAAGGTGAGTGTTCATTTACTAACTTTATTCTCATATACCATTTATTCATGTTTAGTGTCATAACTAATCTTTACTTTATGCTTAAAATACTTTAAAATTCCTTAAAAAGGGTTTAGACCAACTTTAGTGACACTAAAGGGCTTAAAAATCATGTTTGGGTGGAGTAGGGAAGTGTCATGAGTCATAAGGGGTGTCACTACTCATGAAAAGAAGCCAACTTCCTGACTCGTTCGCTTGTTCACGAGTAACATATGTCATGAGTCATGATCGGAGTTACAAGTCGTGAATAATCATAGGCAGTTTTTTGAGTTCAATTTGTAAACGATTTTTGACCAACCAAAAGTAATTTTTAGCAAATATGGTCTTCTAAAAACTTGTTCCCTTATACTTTTAGTTTCTAAAACATCCAAAATCATCATGATATCATTCCTATATTTCTAGATATTTACAAAATACTGAGGTCTGCTCCTAGTGATTAGGCAGCAAACTATTCATGAATTCATACTGAAATAAGGCCTATTTAGAGACATATTTAGGATTGGATTTCTTCATATGAAATGTAGGTATGGAAGTCTATTTTCCAACGCAATAAGAATCATTCAATTTGGGGCTCTCTAGCTTAACCTATATGCAAAAAAATTCTAGATAGGTCATGAAGAAATCACACACATGGCCATGCGTTTCCAAGAGGAAACCACACATGTGGCCGTGTGTTTCCAAGAGGAAACACACATGTGGCCATGTGTTTTATGAACAAAGAAGTGTGTGGCCATGGGTTTTATGAACAAAAGAGTGTGTGGCCATGGGTTTTATTAACAAAAGAGTGCATGGCCATGGGTTTTGGGAAGAAGAAACACATACGGTCGTGTGTTTTCTTCTTCAAACGCACACGTGGTCGTGTGTTTTGAAGAAGAAATGCACATGTCCGTTTGTTTCAAAGAAGACACACATACATGGCAACGTCTGGGAAGAATGCCACGAAACTCAGAGACCCCGATTAAGCAGAGCATGCATTTAAATAACAAATCTCACCTTTCAACTTACTTAAATGACCATTTAAGTTACTGATCATGCTATAATCATCAACACCTACTAGGTTAACCCTTAATCTCACAAAGAAAACACATACAATAAGAGATGGGAAATTTATACAGTAACTTTTCCAAATAAATCTCGTACCTCAAAATCAAGCTTCACCTCCTTTACACATTATTCCTTTCTTCTCTTTCACTTGATTTACATGCTTCTCTCTCATTTCCTTACATATGATGACAACAAGATCTTGTAATCTCTCATCACCAAAGAAACCACAAATTAAAAGAAAAGAAAGAAGGCATTTTAAAGGGAAAACATTACCTTCATGTTAACTCCCAAACCTCAGTATCCATCTCTAAATCGTGATTTTAGAGAGAGAGAGAGAAAAAGAGATCCTTTAAATGCTGATCTCCATCTCCCTCAAAACCCTAATTTATAGTGGGGGTAAATATCTCACCAAGAGAAATTCCCACTATACCCTTATACCCAATTAAACTCCCATTATTTCAATTTCTTTCAACTTAACCCCAAGACTTTCTAATTCATTTCAATTGTATCCTTTTCTTTAATTTTATTTTAACTTAACTCATACACTTACATGCTAAAATTACCAAAATAACCCTCTTGGGACTTAACCTTGATAATTGCAAAATAATCCAAATTTTATCTAAATTAACGATAGTCCTCATTAATTAACAATAATCTGATTAGGGTCATGATTGGGTCCTTACAAATCACTCCTCCTTAAAAGAATTTTGTCCTCGAAATTCAAAACTATTAATCTTTATCTTTAATGCTAATAATTCTTAACTGTGCCTTAGATATAAATAACTATAACCATAAGCATTCTCTATATGCATAATAAACTCTTCATCTACAATCATATATATCTTTCTCCGATTTCCAGATACCCTCATGCTCATTGTAATTCTTATCCTAAGTATCTTAATAACCTTAACATCTTGTATCATCATCTATGTCAATGATCAAGTTCTCTTCTAGTCCTATGAACTTTTCCTCAAACATCTTAATAAATAATCTAGACATACTTATAATCAATTTTATACTATACCTTAATCATAAAACATTAAGGCATTTAAGTGCATCCAATACCAAAAGGCGAGAGATATTGACAATTCCTCAGATATCATCTCACAATCTCCGCTAAAATCTTGCTAATGGTCCAATATATATCAATCATAGGTAAAACACCTAACATAATCATTAATATGTATGCCAATAACAATAACACCATGGTCTAGACCAATATCATCTTAATCTTTTAGAATAATTCCTTAATTCCTTATTGCCCAGAAAAGACTCAACCTGGGCTTTGATACCACTAATTGTAAAACCTTAATTCCTTAACCATGGATAATCATCAATTATCATCAATCATACCTAATCGAGATTAGGCAGAAATAATAATTAATAGCACAGGCTATGATTACATGCCACAATAAATTGCCATTAATAATAAATAAGAAGGCCTAACATAATTGGTAGACAATACATAATGAAATCTTTGGACAACTGCAATTTGTCAGGTCCTCTCTTTAAGAGTTGTCTAGCCACTATAGCTATCGATCCACTAGAGCTTATCCTGAAACCTACACGGATAAACAAACCCATGCTAAGCTATAAAGCTTAGTGGGGAACAAACTTTATAGATAACTTCCTTACATAATTCACCTCATTATATACAAGTTCCCATATAACACAAAATAACAAAAGAGTCTATTATATTGATCATTTCACAATGAACATTTGGGGCAATCCCCAAGACTTTTTAAGAATACCACTTTTACTAATGTCTAGAACATTTTACAAAATGTCTTTGTTTGAAAATTGTCAATTTACTTATCATCATATTTATTCTCTTCTTCCTTTAAACTAGCTCTATTCATACCCTTCTTGATCCTTACTACTTCAGAATTCAGATATCCGGATTATTGATAGTACAAACTTTAACTTAATGCATTAATCACATGTTTACATAAGTTATGCATTCAACATTAAATCCATGCACACGAGAGTGCTTATGCCATGTAACAATCATAAAGTCATTATTAGACATGATTTCTTCATATATCATTATATAATTCTCATTTCGGTTCATACAAGCTTATATCTTAATGATATCTTATCATTGCAATTTAAACATCATACCACATCATATTATATCATATTTTACACTTTGGTTTATATCATAATCATACATATGCATATCTATATATGTTTAAATGATCATATACATACTAACAGGTTTGCATGTCATTTTAACGAATATGTATTACACATCATGATTAACAGACAAAGTTTCCATACCATATGCAGACCTGTCATACTTTCTCCTTCATAAAGATCATTATGCATACTATAGTTCGTATAACTTTTAATACAGTATTATAAGCTTGTGGCCCATCTATTCACCGTGGAACCCATTGGTGGAACTAACTCACGCTGATACACCCACGGGAACCTTTCTCATAATTAGATGTAAGATATCATAATCATAGAACACATAATATGGCACCTCATTTCATAGACATAGTTTGTAGTCAACAAGAATTAGGATACAACACCATAGTAGGCCATTCATCATGCTTACATTACATAAATGGGGCAATCATTGCATGTTTTACCTTATCTTGTGTACATTTATCATCTTTCATAGCCTACCTAAGTATTAATTCAATGGGGTGGATAACGGGAGCAATGGAAACCCGAGGGTATCAAACCATAGATATCCAAAGATATCAAACAATGGACCCAAATGGGGTCAAATAATAGTTCCAGTAAGAAACAAACTATGGACCCAAAAAGGGCCGAACAATGGTTCCATTAAGAAACAAGACCCAAACGGGGTCAACTATGGTAGCTGCAACTATATCCCTTTAGGCATGCCTATCTAATCTATAACTGAACTAAGACCTGCAGGCTTTACCATTTTAAGAACATCTTTGATTTAGTATAGTATTCTTTACTTAGTACTTCGTTTGGCTGGAAGCCTCATTTCATAAAAGAATGCATATCATTCTAATCGTATTTCCATATTAAGCTATAGGCTCCAATATATATGGATGTTGTCATATGATCACATAGTTGCATCGAATTTAATTCATTCATATCATAATAGTTGCATGATTATCCAAAAAAACTAAAATATAACCTTTCATTGATCTATCTCGTCATAAACAGTATTATGCATGGTTTTCATAAGGCAATATGAAAATGTGGATCTTTTTACTAAAAGTTTTCATAACATTAAATGCATATCCATAAACATATAAATGCAACTTAAATCATGGCAATACATGATTTTTCTATTTATACCT
This sequence comes from Excoecaria agallocha, assembly GCA_037975025.1. Lineage (NCBI taxonomy): Eukaryota > Viridiplantae > Streptophyta > Magnoliopsida > Malpighiales > Euphorbiaceae > Excoecaria > Excoecaria agallocha. The sequence continues at coordinate 9,649 of JBBPFJ010001160.1, forward strand.
ACTCACATATTAAGTTAGACCACTTATCATAACATAGATACATCATCAATATATATAGATACATCAATGATAGATATTATATTTATCTACCTCATCAATAGTTATCAATGACATACCTCGTTGTTATTCACCGGGAGTAGCTTCCATACCATATCATAGTCATTCATATCAACACATAATCACATAAACAATAATTAAGTAGCTATGAATGATATAATAAGATGAATACACTAATTACATCCTTATTCAGCCCTTGTTCTTAGTTAAGCCCTTAGTTTACTTTTATAGTCTATGAGATCATGGACCACAATTGTTTAACCTAACGTGATCATATATGTATCAAATCATCTCACTTGTACATTTTATCTTATATTATCTTACCATCAAGTATGTTTATGCAATATTATCCCATCTTATATGCCATCACACTACTTGTGGGTACGAGGCTTGCATAGTAAAATACATGGCATTAGAAAAGGACAAGCACGTTTCTCTATTTCAAGGGTAATCACTACTTTCCATTATGACTTAAAGCATAACTTAACTTCTATGGTCTCATGATTAAGCCTAAAAAGGCAATGTCCCAACTCTTTTAACTTAGACTTAAAATCTTGAAACTATTACGGTATTTTCATTAGGTTATGTCATATTATTCTCATGTCATTGTAGAGGAATATCAGTGTGCAATATTTTTAAGCAAGGCTAAATCACATGCATATAATCATTAGAATACCATAAAATACAAGTAAATATTATCATGTAGTCTAAGGTGAGTGTTCATTTACTAACTTTATTCTCATATACCATTTATTCATGTTTAGTGTCACAACTAATCTTTACTTTATGCTTAAAATACTTTAAAATTTCTTAAAAAGGGTTTAGACCAACTTTAGTCACACTAAAGGGCTTAAAAATCATGTTTGGGTGGAGTAGGGAAGTGTCACGAGTCATAAGGGGTGTCACTACTCATGAAAGGAAGCCAACTTCATGACTCGTGCACTTATTCACGATTAACATATGTCACAAGTCATGATCGGAGTTAAGAGTCGTGAATAATCATAGGCAGTTTTCTGAGTTCAATTTGTAAATGATTGTTGACCAACCAAAAGGCATTTTTAGCGAATATGTCTTCTAAAAACTTGTTCCCTTATGTTTCTAGTTTCTAAAACATCCAAAATCATCTTGATATCATTCCTATATTTTCCAATATTAACAAAATACTAAGGTTTGCTCCTAGTGACTGGGCAGTAAAATGTTCATGAATTCATGCTGAAATATTGCCTATTTAGAGACACATTTAGGATTGAATTTCTTTATGTTAAATGTAGGTATGAAGTCTGTTTTCCAATGCAACAAGAATATTTCAATTTGGGGTTCTCTAGCTCAACTTATACGTAAAATAGTCCAAATAGATCATGAAGAAATCATACACATGGCCGTATGTTTCCAAGAGGAAGCCACACACGTGGCAATTTGTTTCCAAGAGGAAACACACACGTGGTCGTGTGTTTTATGAACAAAGGAGTGCATGGCCATGGGTTTTATGAGCAAAAGAGTGTGTGGCCATGGGTTTTATGAACAAAAGAGTGTGTGGCCATGGGTTTTGGGAAGAAGAAACACACATGGCCGTGTGTTTTCTTCTTCAAACACACACGTGGCCGTGTGTTTTGAAGAAGAAACACACATGGCCGTGTGTTTTAAAGAAGACACACACACATGGCCACGTCTGGGAAGAATGCCAAGAAACTCAGAGACCTCGATTAAGCAGAGCATGCATTTAAATCACAAATCTCACCTTTCAACTTACTTAAATGACCATTTAAGTTACTGATCATGCTATAATCATCAACACCTACTAGGTTAACCCTTAATCTCACAAAGAAAACACATACAATAAGAGATGGGAAATGTATACAGTAACTTTTCCAAATAAATCACGTACCTCAAAATCAAGCTTCACTTCCTTTACACATGATTCTTTTCTTCTCTTTCACTTGATTTTCATGCTTCTCTCTGATTTCCTTACACATGATGACAACAAGATCTTGTAATCTCTCATCACCAAAGAAAGCACAAATTAATAGAAAAGAAAGAAGGCATTTTGAAGGGAAAATATTACCTTTATGTTAACTCCCAAACCCTAGCATCCATCTCCAAACCGTGATTTTAGAGAAAGAGAGAGAGAGATCCTTCAAATGCCGATCTCCATCTCCCTCAAAATCGTAAGTTATAGTGGGGGTAAATATCTCACCAAGAGTAATTCCCATTATACCCTTCTACCCAATTAAACCCCTATTATTTTAATTTCTTTCAACTTAACCCCAAGACTTTCTAATTCACTTCAATTGTATCCTTTTCTTTAATTTTAGTTTAACTTAACTCATATACTTACATGTTAAAATTACCAAAATACCCCTCTTGGGACTTAACCTTGATAATTGCAAAATAATCCAAATTTTGTCTTAATTAATGATAGTCCTCATTAATTAACAATAATCCGATTAGGGTTATGATTGGGTCCTTACAATGAACATGGTTTTTATTCTTTATAGATTGCTATACCATTTGCCATATGTAACCTATACCATGGATATACATGTCATATATCATAAATACATATATCTGCGCCACGTCATACTTTGTGTATGCACCCCATTCATCATAAATCTGCATGCTTATAACATGACATACATCATATAGTATGTTGCTCAATGTATACGCTCATTCATATAACATGTTGTGTCCTATACCATGAGTATTTTTGCATACATTATGTACTTTTGCTTATACGATTTTCTACCATACCACATAATTCATTAACATGTATCATCATGCCATATTCTATGCTTCTTATGTCACATCACATACACGCATTGTCATTCGAAGTGAAAATGAGCAAAGTGGGGTTTTTTTATAATTTAAAGGAGAACTTACCATCCTTGTTGAGTTTTCAAAGAAGAGAAAGGACTACTTATTCTTTTAAAAAGTGGGTCAAATGCAATTCTTTGGAAGAAACCACTCAAATCAAGTGCTTTAGTCTACTCGAACCAAAGTTAAATCCTTTGTACTGAAAAAGCTATGGTTAGAAGGGCCAAGCATTTCTCATCAGTAATGATAAAAAAGGATTTAGTCAAGTAATGTTGATGGATTGAAGAGGGCTCTATGGCAAAGAAAAAAAGAGAAAATATAGCCATCTAGGTTGAAAATAGAAATAAAAAAAGAAAACCTTGCTAAAATTAGGCACCATGCTACGATGAAAATTCAAAAGGGCATCCTAGGCAAAAGTTAGGGATATAGAGAGAATATTCAATCAAGAAAACCCATGAGGTCTAATTAATAACAGGAGTTGGATGCACACAAGGTGTCACCCCCCCTCCGAGGTTGAATGGAACATTTTTTTTGTATTACATGTCCAGGTATAATTGCTATTGTTGCTATATGATGTATATAAATATGAATGCATGCATAAACTAGGTGTGAGCATATGATTAATATACAAAAAGAAACTTATTAAATATACATGTGTTGAGGTTAACTTCTTAAGGAATAAAAGCAACACCTTATGTGTCAGATGTTTCTACTAATGCTCTTATTATCCTTATCAAAACACTATGTTAACAGACGAGGACCACCTCTTAGTGTCTAGAAGTTTGTTCTTAATAAATGTTATAAATAGAATCTAATATTGGTCAACAGAGATAAAGCTATGCCACTTGAACTAGATGAAGTAGAAATTCTTTTGCAAAGTTTCTGGAGACTATGGGCACCTGAAGAAATAAAAGGTTATTAGTAAGGATAAGGTTCGAGTAACCTCTCCTTTGGTAGTCAACTCGTTACTCAGGATGTAAGGTAAAGTTTTAGGGTCAAGAAAGTATCCCTCTAGTGGCTGCAAGGTCTTTAACCAAAGGGTGTAACTCTAAATTGGTAAAGTGAAAACATCAAACTATGAGCCCTAATGGTTGCTAAAGGAGACACGTGATAGACCAATCTCTTTAGAAAGCTACTAAATACAGTGTAAAAGCCAAGATGGAATTTTTTTGAGGTCCTTAGCGGTATCAGATGGTATGTGTAGTCTATTAAGGAAGAGGTTATCTTCGGTGGAAGCATGACAAAAATATATTGCCTACCCTATAAGCAATTAGAAAGCTCAAGGAAAGGGCAAGGCAAACAAATATAAAGAGAAAGTATATAAAGAAAGCTTATCTAAAGTCCACATGAAACCAAATTGTTGAAGGGGGATTTCTCAGAAGGATAACAGCATTCCATGTGGTGAATTCCTTCTCTAAGGGCCCCGTATACCTCAATAGATTTAAGGCTAATCTTTGCCTTATGTGATGATGAAAATTACCCGTGGCCATCAACAATGGGGTTATACATTAAGCCTGAATGTATGGGTTAGAAGCACAATTATCCTTGAGGGTAAGGATAATGAAAGTGTTTAAAGACTCATTATTAGAGGTTTACCAGGTTCATGGTGAATGTTCCATCAACTGCTGCCCCATATGAGATGCTTGAAAAGCTTAAGTAACCAAAAATTTTGCCTTCCACCTTCTAGTCCTATACCTAAGGATTTGTAGGCATGCACTTGGATAACCTTGGTTTTTGTATGAGACAATCCAATAGGGCTAATCATAAAGTCAATGTTCATAATTTATTCAGGTAAATTGTGTTTTGAAGTCGTACATATGGTATATGTTTACAATGTTGATGAGAAACCATGGTCCTACAACACTTAAACTTGTTCAAGAGAAAATAACATTACTATGGTGTATTTCTTAATAACTTGGTCTCAAAGACATAATAGGGTGAGAAGGCTGTCAAACTCTGGGAATCAATTTAAGTATAAGTGTTATCTTGTATTAACTAGTTAGATACTAAGATGGATAAGTAATGATAAATAAAATATAAGGTTGGTTGTATTAAATTCTTACTTACTAATCTAATTTATAACTTCAAACAATCAATATAAGCATTAGAATTACAAGACATCAATTGATCTTATAAAAATGCAAACAAACACATAAGCATGAAATGAATAGAGAATAAGGCCTACTATCCCTAGATACAACTCTCATTGTCAAATAAGGACATCCTCTAGAGTCTATAAGCACTCTCATGTCATTATGGAGATAGATGAGAACTATGAAGTTTTATGCCTATTCTTAAGCCCCTCAAAGTGAAACCTTGTCTCTTAAGTTGTTTCTAACTTAAAGTAAGTTTAATTACCTTTCCACCAAAATGTGCCAACTCTTATTGTGAACAAATTGATTAACATATTACATATGGTGATCAAGCATACATAATAAATTAGCTACCCAATCAAACTTAAATCATTCATACTCAAAACAAGATAATTATATTAATAAAGATCAATTCATACTTATAATTCTAACAAAATAGAGTTAGCCTAGATACATGTTGGGAAAACAAATACACAAGGAAAATAACTAATGTTAAGTAAAATCTAAAGAGAAGAAAGAATGGTAGGAGACTCCTCAATGCTTCTTTGGAAAAATACTTAATTGTTGATTGACCTCTTTTGATCTCTCCTCTTCCTTGGAGTATTCTTTTTCCTCATAATATTTTGTAATTGATTTGGAAGTTATATGGTAGTTTTTCTATATATAAAATATGTTTATCTTCATGTATTTATAGACCTAAAGGTGTTACAATTGGTGTCTTTTTGAAAAGGGTTACAAATCTATAAAGGTATATGAAGGGTTGCAATTATTAGCCTTTGTGATGAGTCGACACACTTATGCCGAGTTGGACAAGTGGCACAACCAGGCTCTATAATGAGTCATCACCAATGGAATAAGTTGGCACATTCTCAATTGCTTCACGACTCGATTCAAAATGGCACGAGTTGGCATGTTGAGTCCCTATGACGAGTCGACACCCCTTGTTACGAGTTAGCACAGGCTTTTGAACTTTTTAAAGACCTTATTCTTCTATACATCAACAAAATTCCCTTCATTTATGCTTTATTTCATCCAATTTGGTACTTTTAGCCTACAAAACAAAAAATACATAAAAAGTAACCTTGAACATAACAAAATACATGCATCAAACTAAAGAAATTATGCAAAAACACACAAAATGGCTATGTTAAATTACATGACATCAAATTCCCCTACACTTAAACTTTACCTGCCCTCAAGCAAGAATACAAGAACTAAGGGAGAGAACTAACAAAATCATTTATCTTCTAAGTTAAAAAAGAGTTTTCCTAAGAATAATCATTAACATAAGAAAATGCTTAGAATAAGATAGCCAAATAACTAGTTTTTAGTGCTCAACAATGATAGAGTAAACAAGTTACATAGCATAGGTAATAAATTTAACCTATTATCTCAAGTTATTAAAATCAAAATCAAGAATATAGAGTCAATAATCTAAGCAAACTATTCAACTAGGATGGATAATCTTCAAACTTATAAATTCAAGAGCAAACATAGCCATTAGGACAAGGGTAAGCTCCTACATCAACTCACAATTCTCATGGCATTGTTAGACACTTATAGATGTTCTAATAACTTAGCAATTTTGTTGTGGGTGCATTTTATACTTCATCCCACTCTATTTATTTAATCAATCTCAATGGTTGCATTTTATGCTCTATCCCATACGATGACTTTGATTTTTCTTGCTTTTTTTTTTAATTTTTTCTTTTCTTTTTCTTTCTTTTATGTATATGTGTCCTCATCCATTATTGAAGAGTGAGTTATGCGTGTTATAGATATAGTTACCCTAAGACTATGAAGGCTCTTAAACACAAAACTTGAATCATGCCATCCTAATTTCAAGTATAGCTAGAAAATTGACTAAAAATCCTAAGATTTTGAAAATAACAATAAAAGATAATAAGAAAAACTTAAAAACTATACTACATTAAACTTAAGATTTTACCAATTGATTATAAAAAAATATTGACATGGCATTAAATTGCACTTAAACATGCCAAGATAAACTTAGAAAAAACTTGAAAATAAAAATGAAGAAGACAAATGCATAAACATGCATCAACGTAGCATAACATGTATAAGAAAAAAACTAAACACATGCATCAAAACATAAACATTAAACAAACGTAAACAAACATCGTTCCCCCCACACTTAAGCTTCACATTGTCCCTAATTTCAACCCAAAAAATAAAAAGGAGAAGGAAAAGAAATGCTTCCCTTAGTCATCCGAAGGAGAAGGTGGAGGAGAGCCAACCATATAGCCCGTTTAAGCTATAAAAGTATCCATTTTGTACTCCATGCTCCTTTGCCTCCTTGCAAGGTTTCTTATCATAGTCTCCATTGAGCTTAATTGATGTTGCATGGCTTGTTGGTTGTCTAGCACTTGTTCATAATTCATGAAGACCTATTTAATGGACCATGAGTTTAGCTATGAGAAAGACCATAAGTTGGCCTACCTAAACCTTTATAAGATTGGGTTGGAATGAAGGCATCATGAGTTTCTTCCTCTTGAGGCACACCAAAATCATATATTTCCTCCTCTTCACTTTCTTCGTTACCCTCTTGAGGTGACAATGCTGCTAATCCTCTCTAACATGAGCGAGAATGGGTAAGAATGAACCTTATGGAGCCATTACCAATTTACCTCTAATCAAAGTCTATTTTGTGAAAAATGTACACTTAAGCTCATGGGTAAAGTCATTCAAATCAATATTCAAGGCTTTAGAAATAATGGTCACCACATGACCATAAGTGGTAGGGCTATCCTTCCTAAATGTGCATGAAAGCAATTGATTAAAAATCCAATAAGTTCAACAAACTTGTTTATTGTTATGAATGCACCACCTAAGGAATAACTATTGATAAGTAACCCAACTAAGTTTAGATTTTTTAAAAATCACACAAGCAAGAACCTTACAAAAAAGCCAAAATTTTAAGTCTTTGATAAAAATTTCTATACTCTTTTTAGGTTGGACTGGGATTCTCAAATCAATCAAGAATGTCCAAAATGCATGAACATCAAAGTTTTTAAAAGGATTACACATACCATCTCTCATAAAACCAAAACCTCTATGCATAAATGAATAATTAAGATTATGATTTTCTCCTAGCAAACTAAATTCCAACACCCTAGAGTCATTCTCATTCACTTCTAATGCAGTGTAAAATTCCAAAACCAAATGAACATAAGTGGGTTCATGCATGGAAAGAAATCTAACAAGACCATAAGAACTTAAAAGATTATTAAGAGTATCAAGCATACCTAGATCTCTCAAAAGGCTAGTAGAAAGATACTTGCAAGCCATAATTCCCCTTGGCTTAACAAAAATAAATCTAGCACCTTCCTCATGAGAAGAAATGGAAAATGGGGGCCTTATACATGGAAGTAAAATTTTCTTCTCAAGAAGCTTCCTCTTGAGGCCTTGATGATGTTGAACCTCTTGTTCTTAGCATGTTGGAAGTTAAAATAAAGAAATGCTCAAAAGAAAAAAAAATAGGGAAACACTTATTGAGGAGCATATGAAAGAGAAAGATGAAAAGACTAAGAACTTGAAAATTGAATTCTTGAGAGAAACAAGTGAGAGAAAACAAAGAAAGAGTAGGGAAGTAGAAGGAAAAGGAGTTATATTTATAGAGAAATTACTCTATTAGGAAATGGAAAAGGCTACAACAATAAAGAAAAATGAAGATTTCAATTTATAGGGAAGGAAATTTTTTGAAAAGGGATGAGAAAAAGTAACAAAGGTATAACTCCTTGTGTGAAAAGACACAACCCTTTAGGACTTATCACACCTTTTCATAATAATTTGAAAAAGAAACTATTTTGAAAAAGAAACTAAAAATAATAACAAGAAATAAAGACTAAAAACAAAAAATGAAATAAGGCATTTAAGAGACATAAATTAAAGAAAAATTTGGCCAGATTGGGTTCTGTCACGAGTGGACACAGGTGAGATGTCTCGACACGACTGCTCTCTGTAACAAGTCAGCATACTAGTGATGACTCGGTATAGATGTGTTGCTTCATGAATCATCAGGGCAATTGATAACTTAGTACATAACGATTCTGGAATGACTAGCACATAAGTCAACACACACCTCAAGTTGGCATGTGGACTCTCTGTAACAAGTCGGCATAGGCATTACGACTCGTCACCCCCTGCCCAAAAACTAAAAAATACAACCTACCAAAAACTCAAAGAAAAAATATTAGGCCATCAAAATTAATGTGTAAATATGAAATAAAAACACAAAAACAAAGAACAAACATACTTATAAACATCTAAAACTGTATATAAAGAAACTTGTGTAAAGAAAAACTAAGGCAAACTTGTGTAAAAAATCAAAAAGCATTAAGAAACTTGAGAAAGTCACTTTAGACACCACACTCAAAAGGTGGTCACCATGAAAACTTTCATTTATAGGCACACCATCATCATGCATCTTCAATCCTTCTTTATCCAACCTTGACAAGTGATCTGCCATAAGATTCTCACTTCCTTTCTTATCTCTAATTTCCCAATCAAATTTTTAAATCATCAAAATCCACCTTAAAAGCCTTGGCTTTGCATCCTTTTTACTTAAAAGGTACTTGAGGGAAGCATGATCTGAATATACTATAAGCTTTTACCCTACTAAATAAGCTTTAAACTTATCAAATGCATAAACAATAGCCAATAACTCATTTTCTATTATGGTATAGTTGATTTGAGCTCTATCTAATAACTTACTTGCATAATATATCATATATGGTTTTCTTTCCTTTCTTTGCCCCAAAACTGCCCCTACAGTAAAATTGCTTACATCACGCATAATCTCGAATGGTTCATCCCAATTGGGTGGCTGCAAAATAGGTGCTAAAACTAAATCTTTCTTCAATGTTTCAAATGAATTAAAGCAAGCTTCATCAAACACAAATTCCGCATCCTTTGCTAAAAGATTACATAGTGGCTTAGCTAGCTTTGAGAAATCCTTGATAAACCTCCTATAGAATCTCTCATGGCAAAGGAAACTTCTAATATCTCTTACACTCTTTGAAGGGGGCAAATTGGCTATAACCTCAATTTTTGCTCTATCTGCTCCAATCTCTTTACTCGAGATAGAATGACCAAGAATAATACCCTTTTGAGCCATAAAGTAACATTTTTCCCAATTAAGCAATCCATGCTCGATACACCTATCAAGAACTTTAGAAAGATTCTTCAAACAATGTTTAAAGTTAGCTCCATAAACACTAAAATCATCCATAAAGACTTCAAAACATTCATCTATCAAATCACAAAAATAGAAAACATGCATCTTTGAAAAGTAGCAGAGGCATTACATAAACCCAAAGGCATATGCCTAAATGAAAAAGTTACATAATGACATGTGAATGCAGTTTTTTCTTGATCCTCAGGATGAATAGGTATTTAATAATAACCACTTAAATAATCAAGATTGTAAAAATGTAAAAAATTAGCTAGCCTCTCTAAGACTTGATCTAGAAAGAGCAAGGGAAAGTGATCTTTTTCTAGTAGCCTTGTTTAACTTCTTATAATCAATACCCATATGCCATCACATGATAGTTCTAGTAGGAATTAAATCATTAGATTCATTCTTAACCACTATGAAGCCTCCCTTCTTAGGAACCACTTGAACGAGGCTTACTCATTTACTATCACCAGTGGAATATATGATACCATTATCTAAACGCTTAATCACTTCCTTCCTAACCACCTCTTTAAGAATAGGATTCAAATTCCTTTAACCCTCGATTGAAGGCTTAGCATCATTTTCCAAAATAATTCTATACATAAAATCTTGGGGCCAATCCCTTTCGAATCATTTATATAATAGCCAATAAAATCCTTATGCCTAAGCAAAACATATCCTAATGCATCTACTTGATCATTAGGTAAAGATGAATTAACTATAAAAGGAAATTAAGAATTTGATTCAAGAACAAGATATCTCAAATTTGAAGGTTGAAGCTTGAGCTCTAACTTTGCTTCTTTCTTTGGAGAGGCACTTTTTTTGTTATAATCCTTGCTCAAGGGTTCAAACCTTGGGGGCCTACGAAAAGGAAATGATTGGGCCTCTAATTGATGCACTCTAGCATAAGGCTCAATAGGCTATTGCCTCAAACAATCATGCAAAACATCCTTAACGTATTCATCAATAATATCAAGAGAATTAATTCTACTAACCCGTTCTATTGGTGAAGATCTTATCATTTTAAAAACATTAAATTCCACACTTTCATTATTCACTTCTAAGCTAATCTTGCCTCTTTTCATATCAATAATAGCACCGGCTGTAACTAGGAAAGGTCTCCTAAACAATATAAGAATTTTTAAGTCCTCTTACATTTCTAGCATAACAAAATCTACTGGTATGACAAACTTACCTCTTATAGCATCGATGAATGGAATAGTAATAGTTATATCCTTAAGATAATTTAAAAACTTGCCAAATTGATTATCTAAATTATGCCTTAAAAACCTTTGGGAAAAAGCAATGTTTTAAGATCTACTCTAGGTTTATTCTTCTTATTAGGTTGGTCATCTTTCTTTTTATCTTCTCTATGCTTCACAACATCATTATTACTATCAATCACATTCATGCACATTAGACTTATTAAACTTACCTTTAGACTCATCATCTTGAGTTAGTACTTTTTTACCTCATTATTGTCAACCTCCTTACCACTTCTTAATGTAATTGCTTGATAAGTCTCTTTATGTTGGAATTTAGGTTGGCTAGGCAGCTTTCCCATAGGTTGAGAACTTGAAGAGGCTTGTTGGGCAATTTAGGTCTCTAAAATCCTATTATAGGTAGGAAGTTGTTCAAGCTGTGCATTGACTTGCTTGAACTGCTCATTATAATTTTTATTGGTGGTAATTTGTTGGTTAATAAATTGTTTAATAAGAGATTTAAGATGGGATTTTAGTTATGAGGGATTGAATGGTGGATTCATAGGAAAACCAGGTGGGTTTTATGGTCTAGGTATGGGTTACTTAGAGGATTGAGTTGTGATGAAGTGTTAAACTAAGAAAATTCAAGGTGGTTCCTGATGGAATACGACATGGTATGCACATAAAGATCACGCAGCAGAAAACAATAAAATTTGATCATACATGCCATACAATTCCATGACAAGAATCAAAATATACAATTTTAGGGTTTTAAAACTTACAACTTTAGATGCCTTTAAAACTTTATTTTGATGATGACCAGCAACCAAAAAGGATATTTCCACCTTAGATCTTCACCACCAATGCCAATGAATAGCCTTTACGCCACTCCTCTCTATTCTCACACACACACTTGCAAAGATAACTTAAAATCAAGAGTGCTAGCTCTATGACTGTGTATTCGGTAATAGGAATGATTTGAAGCCACAAGAACTAATCTTGTTCTTCCTTTAGGTTACTGTTTTAGCCTAAGAACACAAGAGAACAAGAAAGATTTCTTTTCCCTTGAGTATTTCAGCCAAGAGAGAAAAAGAGCAAAACGACATACCCTTTTATTCATTTAATTCATTAATATATATCACTTAATTTAGGTCAAGTGTGAGTGCCAAAAATTAAGTATTAATTTCAGCCTCCATCACTTCCTAATTAAGAGATATATCTTAATTTAAATTCTATTAGAATTTAAATTCAAATGGCATTAGTCATTTAATCAAAACAAACTTACTTATTTAAGGTGATAAGTTGCCGAATTCAACTAGTATTTTAGTTTGAATTTTGACTACTTTAATTCCCTCTCAAGTATTATATTTTGATTAAATACAAATTAGGATTTAATACTCAATTAACTTAATTATACATAGATAATTAATCAATTGAAATTAAA